>BQNB010003370.1:70000-115454 GCA_026074375.1 Tanacetum coccineum
GACAAAAAAAACAAAGCAAAAAACCAAAGAAATACATAAAAAAAACAAAAAACAGAAAAAAAGAGGATATAAGAAAAAAAAAAAAGAAAAAAATAAAAAATAAAAAATAAGAATAAAGAAGAAAAAACAAACAAAACAGAAGAGAGGATACAAAACAACAAAAAAAAACAAAAACGAGAAACAGGGGCACAAAAGCCAAAAAAAAAAACAACAAAAAAAGGACAGAAAGAGAAAAAACAAAAAAAACTTAGTTAAAAAGGAAAAGAAAAAGGAACACAAAGGTAAACAAAAAAAAAGAGCAGACGGAGAAAAAGGAAAAAGAAAAAGTAAAAATCAAAAAAAAGAAAAAAAAAAGAAATACCAAAAAAAGAGAACATAGAACAGCAAACAAAAAAAGAAAAAAAAAAAACATAAGGAAAGAAAAAACTAAAGAAAAAACGAACACAATACACAACAGGAAAACGTAATAGATTACAGATACTAATAAATAAAAAGAGAGCAAAAAATAAAACAGTAAAAAAAGAAAACAACAAAAATAAAACCAAGCAAAACAAAACAATTAAAAAAAAAAAAGAAGGACAACTAAAAACCAAAAAAAAGAAACGGTAAAAAAAGAAGATAAAAGTGAGAGGGAACAGAGGAAAAAAAGAACTCACAGCTACTACAAAGAAAAAAAAGATATCTATAAGAAAAGTAGGAATTCAAGAGAGATACAATACAGAAAAACTAAACACAAAAACATTTCACAAAAAAAAAAATGAAAAAAAAACAAGAAGATATCTCAAGGAAATAGAAAGAAAGAAAGGAAAGAGAACAAAAAAATAAAAAACAAAAAAAAAAAAGAAAAACAAAAAGGGATTAAAGATAAATAAACACAAAAAAAACAAAAAGACAGATCAGGCGAAAGAAAAAAAAAGAAAAAAGAAAGAACATATAATAAATAAACAGAGCAGCGACTCACACACAAAAACAAGCTAAAGAAAATAGGAAGAGAAAATCAAAACCACAGTAAAAAAAACAAAAACACCAAATTAGACAAAGGAAAAAGCAGGAGAAAATAGAAAAAAAAAGGGGAACAAATCTGATACTAGTATTGAAAACAAACAAGAAAAAGAAGAAAGTAAATAAAAAAAAAAACTAACGAAAACATAAAAAAGAATAGAAGGTCAGGGAAAAAACAAAAAGGAAAGGAGAAGAAACAAAAAATAAAAAAAAACCATAAAAGAAAAAAAAAAAAAAACAGGAATAGTAAAGAGAAACAGATAGGAAAAAATATTACTAAGATAAAGGCAAAGAAAAACTAAAAGCTAAAAACTAAAAAGAAAAATAAAGTATAAAAATCAAAAAACAAGAAATAACCAAGAAACAAAAAAAACCTAAAAAAAAAAAAAAGTAAAAAAAAAAAGCACCTAAAGTGAGAAAAAATCGATAAAGGAAAAAAAGAAGAATAAAGCCAAAAGAAAAGAATAAACGAGTACATAGTCTAAGTCAAACAAAGATTCAAAAAAAAAAAAAGAAAAAAATAAAAGTTATAAACGACACAAAAAAAAAAAAAATAGATAAAAAAAAAGAGAAAAAAAAAGAAGTATAAGCAAAAACAGAAAATTAAACACAACAGAAGCGCGAACCCAAAAAGAAAAAACAAAGAAGGAAAAAAAAAAAAACAACAAAGGCAAAACAAAGCTAATAAATAGAAGAAAGCAAAAAAAAAATAATAAGAAAAAGCTGAGAAACGAGCAAGAGAACAAGAAAAAGAAAAGAAGAGAAAACAAATTAAAAAGAAGCGGACAAAAAAAATAGATATAAAATAGGAAAAAAAAAAAAAAATACAAGACGAAAAGGAAGAAAAAATAATAAGAATAAAAAAAAAGAAAAAAAAGAAGAAAATTCTAAAAAAAAGAAATAAAAAGGGAGAATAAAAAGTAAAAAAGAAGAAAAAAAAAAAAAAGTAAAAAAAAGAGAAAAGAAAAAGAGGAAAAAGAAAAAGAAAAAAGAAAGAAAAAAAAAAAAGAAAAAAAAAAAAAAAAAAAGAAAGAAAAGGGAAAAAAAAAAAAAAAAGAGTAAAAAAGAAAAATAGAAAAAAAAGAAAGAAAAGAAAGAAATAAAAAAAAAAAAAAAAAGGAAAGAAAGGAAAGGAAAAAATAAAAAAAAAGAAAAAAAAAAAAAAAAAAGAAAAATAAAAAAAGAAGAAAAGGAAAGAGAAAAAAAAAAAAAAAAAGAAAGAAAAAAAAAAGAAATAAAGGCAAGAAAAAATAAAGACGAGAAAAAAAAAAAGAAAAAAAAGGAAGGAAGGAAGGAAAAAAAAGAAAAAAAAAAAAAAAAAAAACATAAAAAGAAAAAGAAAAAAAAAAAAAGAAAAAGGAAAAAAAACGAAAAAAACTAAAAAGAAAAGAGAAAAAGAAAAAAAGAAAAGAAAATAAAGAAAAAAAGAAAAAAAAAAGAAAAAGAAAAAGAAAAAAAAAAGAAAAAAAAAAAAAGAAAAAAAAAAAAACAAAAAAAGAAAAAATAAAAAAAAAAAAAGAAAGAAGAAAAAAAAGAAAAAGAAGGAGAAAAAAAACGAAAATAAAAAAGAAAGAAAAAAAAAAAGGTAAAAAAAAAAAAAAAAAAAAAAAAAAAAAAGAAAAAAAAAAAAAAAAAAAAAAAAGAAGAAAAAAAAAGAAAAGGGAAAAAAAGGAAGAAAGAGAAAAGGAAAAAGGAAAAAAAAAAGAAAAGAAAAAGAAAAGAAAGAAAAAAAAGGAAAAGAGATAAAAAAAAGAAAAAAAGAAAAAAATAAAAAGAGAGAAAAAAGAAAAAAGGAAAAAAAAAAAAAAAAAGGAGAAAAAAAAGTTAAGAAAAAAAAGAAAAAAGAAAAAAAAAAGGAAAAAAAAGGAGAAAGGGAGAAGAGAAAGAAAAAAAAAAAAAAAAAAAAAAAAAAAAGAAATAACAAAGAAAAAAAAAAAAAAAGAAAAAAAGGATAAAAAAATAAAAAAAAAAAACAAAAAAAAAACAAAGAAAAGAAAAGAAAAAAAAAAAGAAAGGAGGAAAAAAAAGGGAAAAAAGGTGGGAAGGGGAGAAAAAAAAAATTAAAAAAAAAAAAAAATAGAAAGAAAAGAAGGGAATAAAAAAAAAAGAAAAGAAAAAAAGAAAAGGAAGAAAGAAAAAAAAAAAAGAGAAAAGAAAAAAAAAAGGAAGAAAAAGGGGAAAAAAAAAAAAAGAAAAAAAAGAAAATAGAAATAAAAAAAAGGAAAAAAAGAAGGAAAATAAATGAAAAAAAAAAAAAAAGAAAAAAAAAACATAAAGAAAAAAAAAAAAAAAATAAGAAAAGAGAAAAAGAAAAAAAAATAAGAAAAAAAAAAAAAAATACAGGTAAAAAAAGAAAAAAGAAAAAAAGAAAAGGAAAAAAGAGAAAATAAAGAGAGGAAAAAAAAAGGAAAAAAGAAGGAAAAAAAAAAAAAAAAAAAAAGAAAGGAAAGAAAAAAAAAAAAATAAAAAAAAAAAGAAGAAAAAAAAAAAAAAAAAACGAAAAAAGGGAGTAAAAAAAAAAGAAAAAAGAAGGGGAGGGAAGGAAAAAAACAAAGAAATAGAGAAGAAGGAAAAAAGAAAGGGGGACAAAGAAAGAAAAAAACAAAAAAAAAAAAAAAGAAGAAAAAGGAAAAGTAAAGGGAGAAAAAAAAAAAAAGAAAAAAAAAAAAAAAAAAAAGAAAAAAAAAATAAGAGAAAAGAAAAAAGAAAGAGAAAATAAAAAAAAAGAAAATAAAAGGGTAGAAAAAAAAAAGAATAAAAAGGAAAAAAGAAAAAGGAAAACAAAACAAACCAAAAAAAAAAGAAGAAAAAAAGAGAAAAAAAAAAAAAACAATAAAAAAAAAAAAAAACTATAAAACAAACAACAAAGAAAAAAGAAAAAAAAACAAAAAAAAAAAACAAAACATAAAAGAGAAAATTACCAAAAAAAAAAAAAAGGAAGTAGAAGAGGAGAAAAGGAAGGAAAATAGAAGAAGGAAAGAAAGCAGAAAAAAAAAAAAAAAAAAAAAAATAATAAAAAAAAGATGGAAAAGGAGGGGGGGAATAAAAAAAAAAAAGAAAAAAAAAAAAAAATAAGAAGGAAAAAAAAAAAAGAAAAAAAAAAAAAAAAAAAGGGAAAAAAAAAAAAAAAAAAATATAATAAAACATGAAGGAAAAGAGGAAAGAAGTAATAAAAAAAAAAAAAAAAAAAATAAGTAAAAACACCTCCGAGATCCACTGCCTGGTCGCACATCAATTCCCCCTTCCCTAACCCCCCCAGCTTCCCCCCCACCCCCCCACCGCCCACCCCACACCCCTCCCTCCCCCCCCCTCCCCCCCCCGCCTCCCTACCCTTCCCCCCCTCCTCATCCCTCTCCCCCCCCAACCCACCACGTTCCGCCCCCCCTCCACCCCTTCTCACCTTTCCCCCCTCCCACCTCACCTCCCCCCCTCCCCCTCCTCCTCCCCCCCCTCCCCTCTCCCCCTTCCTACATTAACAACCACCTACCGCCTACACATCACAGTCAACATCTAAATGCTCAACGAACCAACACTAAAAAATATGATAATCACACAAAATAATCACACTGAAAAACAGGTTGCAACGACCTGGTCATATAAAAATCGCCCTGAAAACGCTAAGTGATATAACCCAAAGAATATTGCATCGAAATAGCAGACATTCGTCTAGCACCGAGTACGCACTCATGCATACACACCACTTCAGAAAGAAAATCGAAACCTAAAATTAAAAATAATGGACTAAACACTCAATTATCACACCATCGCCAAACATATAGAAATATATCATTAATCTACAACGTGTTCTAAAGGTGCCCCAGCCGAAGAATAAGGCCCGTCAAGCACTTAAGGATTAAGTTTTTCAATTACCTATAAACAATTTAAAAGTAGACTATGTAAATCATTGAATTTGATTAATACATATTCCTACCTAACAGACTCACCACCAACATAGTGTAAAAGACAATCAACAAAACATCAAAACATACCTCAACAAAAACACAAATATACTCCGCAATAAAAAAGAAAAATCGTGTCTAACCGGCTGAGTCCATGCAAAAAGCAATACGCAAATGAGATGTCCTAAAGTTAAACGCCAGAACGCTCGGTCTTAAACTTTTCTTGGTCTTTGAATTTTATTTTCTGATACTAAAAGTGAATTACTCTCGCATAGCGACGCAATGTGGGTATAGTAGCGTTAATCTAGTATGTGTTTTTTTTAATGTATATATTTGTGTGGAGGAGAGTGACGTGAAAGTTATAGGTATAATTAATTAAGTATCTTTTATATAATAAAATAATTACCTCTATCAGATTAAATCTTATATGAAAATAAATTGGACTAGTCAGAATGCATGATTTTGTCACGTAGGCAAAATCGTGCGATCTAATTGGTCAATAAAAAGTCAAAATTGAATCAATTTGGTCAAAATTAAAAAAATATGACGAAGAAAAAAACACATAAAAATATATGTCAAATTTGTAAAAACAAAAACTTGAAAAAAGAGGAGATAAATAATAAAACTTCAGTGGTTTAACTTTAAATAAATTATATAGAGTTAAAAGTGTAAATTTACAAATTTACAAATTTTATTATAACTTTAAAAAATAAACAAATAACCCATAAACTTAAAAACCTCTATGACTTTATATTTTAAAATACAACAAATGTAAATAATTTTCTACTCTCCAAACAAAGATATAATATTATCTAATCACATCCTCAAACAACTACCGAAGACTTTGGTGACATTTTTTCATTGACGGCCTGAAATCATGTTGTACAATAGAAGCTCATCACAATGTTCAATTGAGCCGACTCCGGGCTACTAAAAGGGAGTTTTGTTGGTAACACAAGTTGGCTCACATGGGGGGGGCGGAGGGGGGTCGAGTCAGTAAATAGGTAAATCAAAAGAAAAGAATTAGTAATCATCCTCAAGTTCATATACCACGTAATATATAAAAGATTTAATGAATCTATTATCTTCATATATTTCGATAATACTCTATAACATAACTTATAAAACAGAAAAAAATAAAAATATACATGTAATTTAAAAAAACATAATGTATAAACCCCGTGCGTGCATGAGCATTAAAACTAGTTTAAATATCTAAAAATTGCATTCCTTTGTATGTATGAATATTTTAATCTGATAATATTACTTATTTTTAAAAATTTAATTTTTTTATGTTAACAAATGTGTGTTTCTTTCTATATGTAATATAGATATATACCGTATATTTTTTTCTCAATTTAGAAACCATATAGAGATTATCTAAAAGTTACCATTAAATATATTAGTATAAGACAAGATATCTAAACCGACCCTAAGGTTATTTATAAATACAGGCCATTGGATCTTATAGCAAGTCCATAGCACAGTCCATCATTGCAGGCTTCAAGAAAAGTTTAAACACATCGTTTTTCGATTCAGGCCTTCACACCTTGTTGGTTCATTAATATCAAATTCCTTTAATCCCTAAACCCTAAATTTTGTGCTTTTTTTGTTTAGTTAAGATTGATGATTTTTTTTTTTTTATGATGGGTTATTAAGTTCGATGGTTTATATGAACTTGTGTCATTGCATTATCTTATCGTTTGGTTTGTTGTTCTGTGAATATTCGAGGCTTGTTGAGCTTTAGTTTGCTTTTGGATTTTATAAAAGACCTAATATTCTTGATTATCACCATGCATGTAGATATATGATCAATTTTAGCCATGTAACACAAATATTAAATAAAAGACTAATTAATTGTCCTGGTTTAGGTTTAGGGTTTGAGTATAGTTTGGTATTCATGATTCACATAGGAATATGATATCACGCAAAAAGCCTTACTCGAACATTGTTTTAAGCATACATTAATTCGCCACCTTGTGTAAAATCAGTATATTTTACCCATAAAAATAAATCGTGTTTAAAACGGCGTTTGTGTTAGATTATTTTATGGGCTTATGAGGTCGTGTAGATTTGGAAAACCTCACGAGCCGGCATTTTTTTGGCATATGAACTTACTGAATTGAGCTTATTGCCTATTTAAGGTCATAGGCTGAAAAAAGTTGAGTTTATGAGCTTATTAAAGTTAACACAAGCTCATAAGTCCATTAAATAAGACAACACGAACAACCCCTAACCACGTCCAAACACTAGAAACTAATTTTTGAACTTGTATGTGTTGATTGAAGTTGTGTAATCGGCGTAGTTTAGTTAGGTCAAGCACTAGAAACTGATTGTTTGCTAAGAACATTCAGATGTAAAATAACTCCTATATTATCTGATAATCTATGACTTGTTATATGACCCATGCAATGCTAGTTTTCGGACCTCATAGTTTTATAGACATAATTGGCATAATGTACCATACTACCATGATGAAAACATTTTGATGTCCAAAACAACACCACTGTTGAAGGTAGTAAAACTTGACTTAACTTATGATATAAAGTTTGGGAGTCTTTCAGTTTACAAGACTTGTAACGAATACGTTGAAGAGGCAGAAATAAATGAATTATAATATGTGGATATATGTAATGTTTGTTTGTTGCTTTTTTTTATGAAGGTTATTATTTATTCTTTTTTATGTATTTGTTTGTCATACTTAAACCAGGTTTTTGTTTGTATGCCAGTCCTATAGTCCCATGGATACCAGTTTTACAGAAAGTAATGCACTCGTTGACTTCGAGATGAAGCCAGAATATTTTGACACGTTACTGAACAATAATGTGAGAAACAGCCCACAACGTCAAAAAAAAAGGGTCTTGTTTGGGACAGATTTCACTAGAAAAGAAGTTGGCGATGGAGAACAAGAAGCCTTCTGTATGATTGCAAGCAAAAAATTTCGCATACATAAAAGTCTATTAGTTCCAAAATTTAGACCAGTCACCACTCAAACGCCACCTGGACACACACAAAGGCCCTTCAAAGATTAGTGTTCAGGCTGCGGGTCCCATCAAAGACACACCTAGACGATGCAAGAAATATACACCTCAGCGAGGTTCCAGAACTGCATCGGTTCCTGTGGCATTTGACTCTGAAAGGTGTCGCCATGAAATCGCTCGAATGATTATACTACATGACTATCCACTTCACATGGTCGAACACAAAGGGTTCATGACTTTTTTTCATAACCTTCAGCCTAAGTTCAACATGGTTGACTTTAATACCGCTCAAGGCGACTGTGTAGCAACTTATCTTAGCGAAAGATCAACCATTGAGAACTTGATTGCACGGATGCCGGGTCGGATTTGCCTTACACTTGACCTATGGAATTCAAACAATACAACTGGTTATGTTTTCATAACGGGTTCGTTTATTGATAGTGAATGGAACATACACAAAAGGCTACTAAGTGTTGTGATGGAACTGTATCCTGAGTCTGAATTCGCTTTTAGTCACGCTGTATGCACTTGCCTCATTGACTGGAACATTCAGGGTCGATTATTTTCTGTCACGCTAAACCAAAACCAACCTTTTAGTGAAATTGGTATCGAAAGTCTCATAAGTTTGCTTTCTGAAAAAAACCCGCGTATCCTTAATGGTCAATTGGTGCTTACTAATTGCCTTGCGCGTGCTCTAACTAGTGCTGCACAAGAAGCCCTTCAAGTGTGTCAAGAAATGGTTAAGAAAGTGAGAGACTGTGTAAAGTATGTGAAAGCATCGGAAGCGCTGGAAGAATATTTTCCTGATCTCAAACAACTTCAAGTACTAAATACCAGAAATTTGTCACTCGATGATCAGACAAAATGGAATACAACTTATGAAATGTTGTTGGCAGCATCAGAGTTGAAAGAAGAGTTTTCTCGTTTAGATACTTTATATCCGGATTACTTTAAAAGCCCAAGTGGTGAAGATTGGAACCTTGTTGACAATCTTTGCACTTACTTGAAGCTAATTTTTGACACCGCGAGTATGATGGCATCGTCAAATGTCCCCACAGCTAATACTTTTTTTATGAAGCATGGAAGATTCAGTTGGAGCTAACGTGTGCATCCACAAGTGAAGATAATATCATTAGTACAATTACCAAACCGATGCTAGAGGGCTTTGATAAGTACTGGAAAAGCAGCTGTTTCGTGTTGGCAATAGCGGTTGTAATGGATCCACGGTTTAAGATGAAGTTGGTTGATTTCAGCTTTGCAAAGATTTTTGGTGACGAGGCTGTGTCCTATATTAATATAGTGGATGAAGGGATTCATCAGCTTTTTCTAGATTATGCTGCTGGTGATGTCACTGGATATTTAAGCAACGGGGATGGGCATGGGCTCGGGCATACATATTTTGATGATTTTATTATGGAGAGTGCAAGTCAACAATCGAAGTCAGAGTTGGATCAATATTTGGAAGAGTCTCTTTTGCCTAGGAGTCATGAGTTGCAGTTAGCGATGGTGAAAGCTTAATGAGCCTAAGTCCCCAAAAACTGTCGAAGATGGCTCATGATATTTTGACTCGACCCTGTGTCTACTGTTGACCTGAGTCTTATTGATACTTGTGTGAAGGAAATGGATTTGTTTATAGGTGCGCTTTGTAAGCCCTGAGATTGGTTAGTCACTTTACTGTGCTAGGATGGTTGCGGACTGCATCAATAGAGAGTGATGGACTCTCCCTTATAAGATGGAATTTCAAATATAGTGTGGGGCTTGATATTTGTGTTTTATAGTTTTTTTGTCTCGTTTTTTCTTAGATTGGGCTCATTTTGTAAATGCTGGTCGTGATAATAAAGATTTTGAGTACTTAATATAGGATTAGTTTATGGCATTTGAGACTGAATTGTTTTGGTTTTAATCTGCATATTTGATATATGATTGGTTTACCTTTCAAACGACACTAATTTGTTCTGCAGACAAAATATCACATATCCAGAATTATGTGAATGAACTATGAACAATAGACAGAAATTAGATCAAATCCGGTGGTAATAGGAATTCATTCCCTCTAATAATAAATATGTTTACGTTTATGTCAACAAAATACGTGTGATAAGTGCTTTGGTTGCAATTCTAGTTAGTTCCCAATTACCATGGGAGATTGTATAGAAATAAGAACAAGTAATGAACGAGTATTTCATTCCGCCTTGCCTGTTATGTATACACTTGGCTGTCAATAGTATTTAAACAGATAGTTTAACTGTGTACTCTACAATTTCCGATTTACATTTCAAAACCAGTAAGTGAAATTGTAAGTTACGTTGACCTAAGTGAAATTTGAAAGATTGTTTTCGAAAGACTGGACATCGGAAAGAGTGGGTCAACCTAACTTATACACTTGTATATGAAGGAGGCTTAGATGACTGTATATAAAATAAACCAGACTGTATATAAATTAAACCGTCGAGGTATGGAGTGTTAAGGATAAGCCTAAAGAGTAACTAACTGTAGAGATAGCTTATAGAATTTAAAATATTTTTAGCTTATCAAGTTGTTGTAACTATTAGCTATTTTATCTCCTGGAAATCTCTAGCTTCTCCTATATATATGTACATCAACATTATTCAATGAAATCAAGTTTTACTATTATCTTCTAATCTTTACACCAAAACCAAAGTTATTTAGAACCCCGTCTAAATAATCCCATCTTCCCGAATCGAATGCCTTTTCAAAATCAGCTTTAAAAATCATAGCTTTGATTTTATGATACTTACACCACGAAATAAGCTCGTTAAGAATAAAAGGGGCATCCAGGATTTGACATTTAGAAATAAAGGCAGTTTGAACGTCACTAATCAGATCAGGCATAACAATGCATATGCGATTGGACAAGATCTTGGCAACGATCTTGTAAAAACTACGAATGAGGCTTATTGGACGAAAATCTTTCACCATCTTTGCATCCAATGATTTAGGAATAAGAGTAATAAATGAAATTACTTCTAGGAAGGAAACTACTAGAAGAGAAAAATTCCTTGACAGTATTCTAACCCACTTCATTCTGAAATGATTTCCAATATTTTGAGAAATTCAAAGGAAAAACTCATGCCTGCCCTTAGATTTATTATTGCCACTCTCCTCAAACCGCCACTTAATTTCTTCTAAATAGACCATCAACTTTCAACTGTCCGCTTATCTTGATCAATAGAATCTTTTGAAACATATTGAATCAAGATTAATAGTCTGACCTATGGCATACGAAAAATGATTAGAAAATGTTTGAACAAATTCATTCTCACATGGGTAGGTATCTTCATCCACTCTCCATCGACAAGAACCACCACGAAAACAATTTGAGACCGTTTTTTTACTTATAACCCCGTGAAAAAACTTAGAATTTTCATCACCTTCGATAGCCCATTGACTCTTGGCCTTTAGGCCAAATCAAAAGAGTGTTGCTTATCAAGATCATGAATATCTTTCAAAATGGAGATTCTTTCATTAATAATATCGTTGTTACTCAAACCTTTATCAATCAGCTTGTCTAACTCTGATATCTGGGACGGAGCTGAATGACGCACCGCAGAAGCCTTGAGCATCTCATCTCGACTCCAGTTTTTAATAATCGCCTTAAGAGCTTGAAACTTTCTTCTCAGAAGAAAATCTGTTATTTCCATGATAGATAAATTATTCCAAGCATCAGCAATAAGATTATCAAATCCGTCCTTTGTGAACCAAGAGTGAAACACACGAAATGGCGTAGGCCCATAATCAACAGATGATTCACGTAAGAGAATGGGCATATGATCAGAGAGACGCCTATCAAGACATATAGCAGCAAGCGAAGGGAAAATTAAGATCAAGCCTTCAGAAATTAAGAATCTATATAATTTACTCATTTTTTGAACAAGATTATTCGAGCCCATAGAAAGGAATACCCAATCAAGAACACGAAGAGTCAATAATGCATGATGATGAAGATAAAGTGATTAAAAAGGCTTAGCACCAATACTCCTTGAAAATTGTACCAAATCACTCTTTCCTCCGACTAACTTCATTGAAATCTCAAGATGATACATTCTCCAATCCCACAAATCAATCATATGCTTAATGAATCCCACGAAGAATTCTTTTCGTGATATCTTGAGGCGCAAACTGGAAACAAACATTAGCTTCCATGAAGAAGAAATCTACGTACCACCGAACGCTACAAAGGAATCATATACAAGTACACTTTTCTTTAGCGAAATCTCATTTGGATCCAGACATAAAGATCTCTCACCAGATTAACCCAACAGAAGGCTATAGACCAAAGTCGAAATAAAATTGCCCCATAACGATTTGATGCAAAAAGATCAATTTTTTTCTGACTTAGTTTCTTCTGAATAGTATCAAAATTCACTTTATATTCAAATATTGAAAACTCCCCGAATCCGTCTTTCTTGGACGTGTGTCCAACACCTTGAATATTCAAGGACATACAATCATCGTAAACCCCGATGTACCACTCCTTGAAGATCAATCAATAGCTTCTATATTTTTATAGAACATCCTTCATATTGTACCCCATAGCATTACCTATTTCAATTAGATTCCTCCATAACATCTAGAATAGAGCAACCACCACTTTTTAGTATAACGATCTATTAGATCCACACTTCCCATTTGAGCCTGTCTTCTTATTACAGTGATGATTAGAATTGGACTTGTTAACACTTACATTCTCCTCTTCTTCTATAGTTTCATTAACACCTTTCGGAGTGAATCCAGGAGGAAATGATGGATCGGACTTTTCGGCATCTTTTGATTCCCCTTTTGATTATTATTCGCTGAGAATTAGAGTTAATTCCAAATGGAGTCTACAAATTTCATACATATTTTTGGGTGCTAGAATGCAACGTTGCCTTCTTTCATACAACTAGATTCTGATATATGATCAATATCATCTACTTTTTGTGAGTTAAACTCTTCGTCCTCCATTGATTCCTCATCAGAGGATGAATTCTCGCAAAATTCGTTATTGAACTCAAGGGCCTATGCTTTAAGTTCTTTAACACGTATCCAGTAAATTTTACCTTTTACGATGATTTTAATTCTTTGGTTTATTATGGTATGGACTTTAGTAACAACACAAATCTTCTTGGCAGAAGAGGAAGAATCTAAAGTGGTGTCGACCTCAGACAAAGTACCCTACTGGGAGATAATTTTCGCATATGCATTATTATTCCAAGTGTTAAAGGGATGTCCTTTAATAGATATCCACACAAGTCTGTCTTCACTGGCAAAAGATGATTATCACAATGCCAAAAGTTTCTGAGAACCAAGACTAAAAACCCTAATATTGAGCATTTTCTCTTTTGATTGAACAGAACAAGCCTCAATAAGAGAATCCAAAATCCACCCAAAAAAGAATATATTGACGTAATCAAAGCCTTCATCATCAAAAAATAACATTAAATATTGATAAAGCATTGATATTCATTAATTTTACCCTGTAAGGCGGCAGAGAGAGGGCAGTTGTCAAAACAATTGCAATAGTCATCCATGCAACGAATGTGCTGGGGAGGAATCAGACTATGGATGGGCCCTTAAGATCATTTGGATTTCAAAACAGACGCAAAAGAATTTTTAACAGGTCCCGAAATAATCTTCACTTTAGATGGCTACATAAACAAAGCCATAGATTCTCTTTGGAATCTTACAGGATTAGCATATAAATGAAAACGCCCAATCCAAATGGTGTATAAATTTTCAATAAGTCTCTCCATGTTATCCACCTTGAGAAAGCGGACAAAGGCAAATTTCTTACCTGTTTTGGACCTCTTTAGAGGAATATACACATCGACAACCTTACCATAAAGCTGCTGAGAGCATATAAGTGAAGAGGAAACATTGTTATTATCCAAAAGTTCACGGGCAAGTAATATGACAGAAAGTTAATAACAAATATCTTCTTGGAAATCTTTTCTCTCATGTTCTCTATCATGTCCACAGAAAGATCCTCATTGGATAAAAAAACGTTCATTGTCACCTGCCCCATTACTAACCGAAGAAATTGATCTTTTTTTTTATTGAAAGGAGATCTAAAACCTAATGATTATCGTCGAATCGAATTAAGAGGGATTTAGCAAATAACAATGAATAACAAACACTAGATCTTACTAAATCAGATGAATGGTAATTACTTAGAACCAAGAAATCGATTAGAAATAGAAACCCTAATTCTAAAAAATCACTCGAAACCAACATGAAGATTATAGAACAGCTATTATCGATCTACACAAAATCAAAACATTATTCGATGAATGGAAATCAAACAGGTTAGGCAAATCGATTAGATCAGTGGATCTTGGATCTTGAAGATGAAGAGGATGAGGACCTCATGGATCTAGGGTTTTGTGTGTTTTTTTTTAATTGACAAATTGTTTACCCGCTTCATTTGATTTTCGGAAAAGTCTGTACTTGTCGAATTCAGAGCAACGATGTTCATCTTTTGCAAGCATAAGAGTAGATCTAAGTTAAAGTTTTAATGTACAATTTGTTTTGTTTAGGTTAGGTAATACGCAAAGATACTGTAATTCATTGAATTTGATTAATACATATTCCTACATAACCAGAATCACCACCAACATAGTGTAACAAGACAATCACATAACACCAAAACTACATCAACTACACAAATATAATCCTGCAATTAACAAGAAAATCCGTCTGTCTAATCCGGCCGAGTAATGGCAAAAATCAAGAAGACGCAAATGAGTTGTCTTAAGTTAACACCAGACGCTCCGTCTTATACTTTCTTGGTCTTTGAAAAAACTTTTTCTGTTACTAAAGGATTATTCGCACATAGCGACGAATGTGTATAGTAGCGTTAATTTGTTTTTTATGTATATATATGTGTGGATGAGAGTGAAAAAAGTTAGAGGTATAAGTAATTCAAATCTTTTATAAATAAAGAATTATATAATTCGGATTTTTCTATCAGCTATTAAATTTTATATGAAAATAAATTGGACTAGTCAGAATGCATGATTTTGTCACGTAGGCAAAATCGTGCAATCTGAATTGTATTGGTCAATAAAAAGTCAAAATTGAATCAATTTGGTCAAAATTAAAAAAATATGACAAAGAAAAAAAAACACATAAAAATATATGTGTCAAATTTGTGAAAACAAAAACTTAAAAAAAGTGGAGATAAATAATAAAACTTTAGTGGTTTAACTTTAAATAAATTATATAGAGTTAAAAGTGTAAATTTACAAAATTACAAATTTTATTATAACTTTAAAAAATAAACAAACCTTAAACTTTATACCTCTAGACTTTATATTTTAAAATACAACAAATGTAAATAATTTCTTACTTCCAAACAAAGATTTAATATTATCTAATCACATCTCAAATCTACCCGAATACTTTTTGGTGGATTTTTCATTGTCGGCCTGAAATCATGTTGTACAATCGAAGCTCATCGAATGTTCACTTGAGCCGACTCCGGGCTACCTAAAAGGGTAGTTTTGTTGGGATTAGTTGGCTCACAATGTCGAGTCAGAAAACAGGTAAATCAAAAGAAAAGAATTAGTAATCATCCTCAAGTTCATATACCACGTAATATATAAACGATTTAATGAATCTATTATCTTCATATATTTCGATAATACTCTATAACATAACTTATAAAACAGAAAAAAATAAAAATATACATGTAATTTAAAAAAACATAATGTATAAACCCCGTGCGTGCATGAGCATTAAAACTAGTTTAAATATCTAAAAATTGCATTCCTTTATATGTATGAATATTTTAATCTGATAATATTACTTATTTTTAAAAATTAATTTTTTTTTATTTTTATGTTAACAAATGTGTGTTTCTTTCTATATGTAATATAGATATATACGGTATATTTTTTTCTCAATTTAGAAACCATATAGAGATTATCTAAAAGTTACCATTAAATATATTAGTATAACACGAGATATCTAAACCGACCCTAAGGTTATTTATAAATACAGGCCATTGGATCTCATAGCAAGTCCATAGCACAGTCCATCATTGCAGGCTTCAAGAAAAGTTTAAACCTATCGTTTTTCGATCCAGGCCTTCATCTTGTTTGGTATATAATATCTTATTCTTTTAATCCCTAAACCCTAAATTTTGTGTTTTTTTTAGTTAAGATTGATGATTTTCCATGATGGGTTATGAAGTTTGATGGATTATATGAACTGTGTCATTGATTATTTATCGTTTGGTTTGTTGGTTGTGTAATAATCATGGCTTGTTGAGCTTTTAGTTATGGCTTTTGGATTTTATAAAAGACCTAATATTGTGATGATCACTCATGCATGTTAGATATTTGATCGTTTTTAGCCATGGAACACAAATATTAAAGCAAAAAGACCTAATTAATGTCTTGGTTTAGGGTTTAGGGTTGAGTATAGTTGTTATTCATGATTCACATAGGCATATGATATCACGCAAAAAGCCTTACTCGAACATTGGTTTTAAAGCAATACATTATTAGCCAACTTGCGTAAAACTCATATATTTTACCCATAAAAAATAGATCGTGTTTAAAACGGCGTTTGTGTTAGATTATTTTCCGGGCTTATGAGGTCGTGTAGATTTGGAAAACCTCACGAGTGTTGGATTATGGTAGTCGGCTAGCATTTGTACATTACGAATATGTGAGCCTATTGGGGGCACACACGTTAATACACGGAGAATGCGTTTAATACTTCACAAATATAAACCGAGGGACTAAATTGGACAAAACCTGAACTCCAAGGGGGACACCAAAGTGGTTGGGCCCTATGGGAGGTTCTAGATGGGTTTTGTGTTTAATTAGCATTTAAGGAGGCCCATGAAGGTTTTCTAGAATTAGGGTTTGGGTGCCTATATAAACACCCATAACCTACTTCATAATTTGCTCATTCTAAAAACCTTTCCTCCTCCCTCTCTCACCGAAATCGCCTGGCCCCTCTCTAGGGTTGTTAAGGGTTTCGGTTCTACACCTCAACCGAATTCAGTTGAACCCCAATTTGGATTTTCGGGTTCTTTAATTCGGTTTAAGGATTTTCGATTAATTAGGGTTTATTATAAACCCTAATCCGGTTTAATTGGTTCAAGATCACAAAGGTTGTTTGATTAGGGTTTTGATCCAAGAAGGTACAATTGTTGCTTTGTTCGTGAAGTTAAGTCTAGACAACTTAACGTGTTCTGTTGACGTGATTGTGTGAGCAACCGTAGAGGTGATTGTTTTAATCACTTATTTATTTTCAAGATCGAATTGCTGAGAGGTACGCTTTCTATTTACTTTTCATGTACGTGTTAACCATATGCTATTACTAGATCCAATCCGCTGCGTACTCGTAATTACTTGGTTACCTAGATGTTAAATCCAACAAGGTCAACACGAAAATCGAACCGAACCGAACCAAACTAGAATTCAATCGAACTGAACCAAAATACGAATTTGAATTTGGTTTGGTTTTCGGGTTGACTCGAATTACACAATTTATTTAAAAATAATAATAATTACATAAATGTTTAGAAAAAAAATTATTTCAAGCATAAAAAATGTTTTTTTATATTATGATATTATTTTAATGGTCTTTTTATATATATAAATATATTAAAAATATAAATATTTATATAAATTCGATTTTCGGTTCAGATTGCTAAACTCATATCCAATCGAAAACCGAATTTATAGTTTGGTTCGGTTGTTTCCCGTTTAATTCGGTTTTGGTTTTCGATTTATTCGGTTGTTTTGGTTTTTCTGCTAACCCCTACTCTAGGCTGTAGGTTACTTTATGCACATGGACGCTGAATTCGGATTAACTAAATATACTTGTAGGAAAGACTACCTTGTTGGATCTTGAAAGTGAATACCATATGGATGAAAAAAATTGGCTTTAACTCGACTTCACGCACAAGTTAGAAGACCCAAATAAGACAATTTGGGCTGCTAAATATCAAGCACACATATATAAAACTCTAGCATGACCCAGGAGATATGATGGTTAGGGGTGTGGTTGATCGGTTCGGTTATCTGGTTGTTTGGTTAGTTCGGTTAATAATTTTTTGGGTCAAATTGAAAATCGACCAAAATAGAATTCAACTGAACAGAACTGAAAATCAAATTTAAATTCGGTTCGGTTTTCGGGTTAACCCGAATTACACCATGTTGGTGCAACATCGACTAAGATCTCCTTTATGTTTTCACGACGAAAAATAAACGTTCTCAAAACGTAAAATCACAAACGATAGCCAAAATCCGTAAAAACGGATGTGACGCGTGAGCAGCGCGCCACAGGCGTACTTTGTTTTTACGGAATTGATTTTGTCGGCTTTACTCTTACCCGACACATGTGAAAACTTCAATAAAGGTATGTATATGATATTTGAGCATTTAAGAACACTCTAAATGAGGTTTAGACTTATAGAAGAGCAAAAACGACTCCTCCCATTTTTCAACAAAACGTCAACTCAAAGACTTTATCAAACGCTTCTAGCCAAGGCCGAAACTTGTTTCTAAACCTAGTACAATCATATCTTCAACATACCATCAAACGAAAATATTCATTTGACCTTAATCCGGATTTACGTTGTTCCTAATCACATAACGCGTTTTACTCCCTTATTGGTCAAACTAAATCAAATGTCACTTTACGCAAACGCATCCTTTCCCGTTATGAGATATGCTTTACTTGAGATTCAAAGCACTTAGATTTTTTTTATCAAGATGATTAGTGATCAAATCCATTGCTAATTATCATGGATTAAAGTCTAAATAACTAATTGAGTTTGTGGTTTTTGGAGATTAATCATGCTTTGAGTTTTCTCATATCCTTGCCTATAAATGTTATGCAAACTCACATGTATTTCACACATGTACAAGATGACTTACAAACCCCCACACTCCTTTCATACAATCCTACAACTTATTGTTCCTAATCATTTGTTCACCCTTCTTCCCAACATATGATTACATCTTCTACACACACTCCAAACACTTCTTTCTTAAACCATCTCATAATCACATTTGCCCACACTTTCCCTTCTTATTGGAAATCTGATTATTAACCCAAATTAATCCTTTGATTTCATCTTTATCTTCATCATCTTCATTCTTTATCTTTAAACCTAAACTTTCCTTCACATAAACCTTCACCAAATAATCCCTAAATCTCATCCTCAATATGCCAACTCATATTTCCTTACACAATGTATTATCCTTGTACTTGTACTTTTTATTCCCTACATTCCTAGCAAAGGCTCTTACACATCTTATTATAACATTCTTTACCACACACTCACTATTCACCTTCTTCTTCACAACATTTGAATTACACACATACATACACACACTCTTATCCTCACCCTTGATCAAGCCACTTCATCAATCTAACTTACCTCATTCTCTTCTTCACCCTTGGATTGTTTTCAAACAAACACACTTTTTCTTCCACCCTTGATCAAGCCACCTCATCAATCCAAGATACCTCATTCTCTTCTCCACCCTTGGATTGAACTTCCATCTCAAACAAACACACCTTCCCTCACAATCAAACACTTTTCACTCACACAACAAACACACCTCTCTTTATACCATATGTCACTTTACCTATCCAACTTACCTTTCTTCATCTCATCTCAACCCTCTATTTCAATGCAAGATCAATAGGCTCCTTTCTATCACACCATTCCAACTCATGACAACTCATTCATAACTCATTCACAACTCATTCTCTTTTATCCAACACATGCTTAAAAGATTTGAAATTCAAATTTTAAATTCTTCCCCCTTTCTCTCCATGTTTAGAATATTCCCTTGTACCCTAACTAGCTCTTTCAAACCTTTAGTTGGATCCCAACTAAGCTAGTTACACTTTGAGGAATACCCAAAATACCCCTTTCTAATAATTCTTTTCTCTCTTTACAATATCAGACAAGCTAAACGCTTTTAAATACTTCACAAACGTTTTTTTCAAATGGCTATTTGAGTTAGTTGACCTTGAGTGTAAGAATGATTGAATGGTCATAGCGTGAAGTAAAATTAAGGGTTTAACAAGTACGGGTATTTAAAACGCCAATATCCCAAAGAAAACATTTCGAGAATCTGGCGCGCTGGCCACGCGCTGACGCGTAAAGAGTACGAGCGAGTATTTATGTGTAAAACTGCCAAGGAGGTTTGGCATACACTCATCATCACTCACCAAGGCAATTCACAAGTCAAGAATTGCAAGATCGATTTTCTCACTCAAGAATATCAAGCTTTCAATCTTAAATAAAGAATCTATTGACAGCGGTTTCACACGATTCAACGTTATCATGACTAGTCTAAAATCTTTAGATTCGGACTACTTTAGCAAGAATCGCGTAAGAAAGTTTCTTCGTGCTCTTTTATTAAAATGGAGAGCCAAGGTGACGGCCATTGAAGAAGCCAAAGACTTGGCTACTCTTCCTCTTGACGAGCTAATTGGCAACCTTAAGGTGTATGAAATGGTCTTGGATAATGATGGTGTAGCTTCCAAGACTACCAAATAAAAGATCAAGTCATTAGCTCTCAAAGCTAAAGTCACTAGGGAGCAAACTAGTGACGATAGTGATAGCCAATTAGATAGTGATGAAGATGTAGATGAAGAAGAAGAAACCGAAGCATTTAACTTGTTGGCTAGGAACATCTAAAAGTTTTTCTACAAAGGTAATCGATTTGGGCGCGACAATTGATTTGGTAATGGTGCCAATAGATTTGGAAGAGGCCGTGGTAATAGCTTTGGGAAAAAAGGTGGCGAAAGCTCGAAACAAAAGGGAGCTTGCTACAATTGCGGAATAGAAGGCCACTTTCCTAGTGAGTGTAGAAAGCCAAAGGAGAACAAGGCTTTTGTCGGAGGAACATGGAGTGATAGCGAAGACGACGATGAACCTCAAAACAATGCAACATATCTCATGGAGATCGACTCTCAAGAGGTAGTATCCAAACCATTTAGTTTAAATTATCAATGTTGCAAAAATCGCGAGTCGCTAGTCGGGCGGTCGACCACCTTATAGCCTATAATCGGTCTAGGCACGATTAATCGGTTTTGCAAATTCTATATATAAATTTCAAAGTTACTTGTATGAGATGGATATAACACTTTAAATATACTAAAATTAAAAGAGTTCAAAGTCACATTGTTCAAAACATAGACATAGATAATAAAAGTTAACAGTTAATAATTCAAAGTCACATTGTTCAAAAGATAGACAAGTTAACAGTTAACAATTTAAGTACTTAGATAATTTAAACATAAACATAATACTTCAGTAACTTCAAACACAAATACTAGATTGATGATCCATATTCAAACACAAATGTAAGAATTAAAAATCAAAGTGACATATTGCATACCTTTAATTATATGTGGTATATGTTTAATTACACATACCTTTGACCACTAAAAATGGACTTAATTGACCAAAAACGTACCAAAAATACATTGTATTTGTATGTTTTGCATTTATATTATGTAGGTTACGGATATCTAAGAAAAGGACAAAATCGAAGCCAAAACGACAAAACCGAGCACGAGAACGGAAAGACCGTGAGAAGTCAAAAAGACCAAGTCAAAGTCAACAAAAAAGTCAAAGTTAAAGTCAACCCCAGGAAGTGGCATTGGAAAAAGCATTGAAAACCGAACCCGAAAACCTAAATTGTCAAAAGTGGGCCCGCCCGTACCCACCTAGTAGGCCCGGGTCAGCCCACTTATATAAAATCCTTATAAAAACCAAAAAGCCCAAGTCTTTTTCTTTTATACATTAAGTTATAAGGCACGTCAACAAACAAGCCCCAAACCCATCCCCCTTATAACAACTTGTTTATCCCTTTCCACTTATAAAACCTTAACAACGTTTGCCTTTAAATGAGACTACATAATGCAAAACCATTTACAAACCTCAAGGACCAAATTTGCAAAGTACAAGGACTGTGGTTGTGATATCTATATACACCTTAAGGGACCAACCTTGCCATTTTCCCTATCTTTTAACAAAAGTATGAGACGACTGTAAGCGGGAACACTATTCATCATCTTCTTGTGTCCTGTCCTCACTACCAGATAAGACATCATCCCCCTTTCAACTCCACTTTGTCTATATACCCCATATCTTATCCTACCAATTGCCACCTTGGCAATCCCTTGCATCCTCATTCGTCCAAGGATCAAGACAAAAGATGAAAGTCTACGATGACATGACATGGACACTACTCAAATTCAATGTCTATAATGACTCTTGGATCCCTCTCACACAACAAACACACCTGCAAGAGCTCTCACAAAGAAAGCACACTCCTAGAATCTTCTATGGCTTAGTATAAATAGGCTCATTTGTAAGCCTTTGGGGCAAGTTCGTTTTTAGTAGTTTTCAGCTTATAATTTAAGTTTTTTTAGCTTATTGTAATGTTTTCTTAAAAGCCTTGTAATGATTTAAAGTTTAATGAAAGATTAAAGTTTTTATGTTTTACTCCGTTTTTAAGTTAAAGTGTTTGATGATTTAAA
The DNA here is from genome assembly GCA_026074375.1 of Tanacetum coccineum. Taxonomy (NCBI): domain Eukaryota; kingdom Viridiplantae; phylum Streptophyta; class Magnoliopsida; order Asterales; family Asteraceae; genus Tanacetum; species Tanacetum coccineum. Next base: position 92,412 of record BQNB010003370.1, read on the forward strand.
ACTGTTTTATAAGCTCACAAAAGCTCTTTTTTATAACATTCTTAAGCTGTTACTTAAGTCTTACAAAACTCTTTTATAGTTTGTAAGGTTTAAGTTTATTTTACCAAAAATCACTCAAAAAGCTTTTTGGATGATAAGCCAAACTTGGATGGGCTTATGGACACTACTAGCTTATCTTTAATAAGCTAGAGCTTGTAGATAAGCTCTTTTGAGCTCATTTGCCCTGTTTTGAGCAAGGGCCTTTGTAAGTTTCCATTTTTCCATTTCTAGCTTATTTACTGTTCTACTGCTTATTGGTGCTTATTGTCTATTTTTATTTGCTTGCTTATGCTTATTAATGTTGTTTATTGCTTATGTATGCTTTATTGTAGTTTAGAAGTCATTTGTTTAGAATCTGTCTTAAAAATAGCTTATTAAGTAGCATAATGGTGTAGCTTTTAATCTTGGCTTATTGGACTGTTAAAACTTGCTCATTGTGTTCATATTAAGCTAATTAAAATCTGGTCTTAAGGGTTTGTTCATTAAAAATCAAGTTAACAAGTTTAAATTGGTAAAAATATGTTTAAAGGGGTGTTTGGCATAAGGGGTCAAACGGGTCAAAAGTGGTCTTAAAACCATTTGGGTCAATTTGGCAACTTCTTCAAACCTTTTTAAGTTCATCTTAAGCTGTTTTTCAAGAATTCAAAGTCTTAATGTTTGTTTTAAGGTTTTTCTAAAAGGGTGTTTAAAACTGTTGGATTAAAACAGTTTACAAGTGCTTATTTAATTGTGCTTTTGCTTATTGAGTTTTTTGTGATGTTTTTGTGTTCATGAATGTGTTAAAATAGGTTAGAAATCAAAGCTTTAAAAGCCTGCATTGTTGTTTTAAGTTTTTGCCAAAACTATCAAAATTGCTAAGTGTTGAAAATTTTTGAGAAAAGGCTTTTTCATTTGCTTTTTATAGCTTATTCTGAATTTCAAAATGGTTTTTGATTGTTGATTCTTGTTCTTTGAGGTCAAATCTTAATCTGTTTGTAGGTTATAAGTTCATAAGGATCTGTTTAAGTGCTTATTTTTAAGCTCAAAATTGGTGTTTTGTTAAGATTGCAAAAGTTTAAGGAAATTTGTCTAAGTGTTGAATCTGTGTGAACTACCTTTTTCATGAAGCTTTTTAAGTGCTTATTTGAATTTCAAACTGCTTTTTCTTTGTTGCTTATTGTAGCTTTTTGGCCATTCTTTTTAGTGGTATAAGCCACTAAGCCATAAGGATCTGTTTCCTAGCTTAAAAATAAGCTAGAAAATAGCCCTTAGGCTGTTTGCTTAACAGTTTTGGCCAAAAAGCTAATTTGCTTATTTAGGCTTATTTGCTTATTGCATTTGCTTAATTTAGGTTTAGTATAGCTTATTAGGTTAGTTTAAGTCATTTTAGCTTATTTTCCTTTAGTTTAGAGCTTATTTGAGCTTATTTGCATTTTAGCTTAAAATTTCTAAGTTTTATAGCTTTTTGATTATTCTGTCATTCTAGCTTATTGTAGTTGCTTATTTTTGTTCTTAAGTGCTTTTTAGATATAGCTTATTATCTGTCTTAGCTTATTTTGAGTTTTCATTTGCTTTTTAGTGCTTAAATTAGCCAAACAGTTAGCATTTTAAGGTTTAGTGTAGTTAAGCTTAATCTGTCCCTTATTCAGCTTATTTTAGTGCTTATTCGTGGTTTATAAAAAAAGTGTTTTTGTAAAAGGTGCTTATTTTTAAGCCTTTTAAAAAGTTGTAAAAAAATGGCAAGTAAAAAACATTTAGGAATTGGGGGAAGCCAAGGGTGAGCAGGACTCGAACCCGAGACCTCTACCCCAATTCAACCAAACGTTTTATACACAACACACACTACCACTTGCCCTGGCGTCTTTTTCGATTTTATCTTGCAACATTTATTATTTATACACGTTTTAGCACTTTTGGCTTATTAGCCGTTTTTAGCTTATTTCACAGCTTATTTGATAAGCTGTTTTTCCCAGCTTATTTTTATTAGATTCTTCATTGTTCAAGCTACTTTTGCTAATTTTTTTAGATTTTTTACAAATAGTTTAGTATTTTTAAACATTTAATTTCATTAAAATCGTTTTTAATTCATAAAAATTATAAAAAAGTCAAAAAAATATAATTCTTTTTTAGAAAATTTTCTTTTAACATTTAGGACTTAGGAAAATTAGATTTGCTTTCGTAGGGTTAAAATTGCAAAATTTGATTTTTTAAAGAACGGGATTGAATCCCGTTCACGTTTTTAGTGTTTTTAAGCCCTAATCTCTTCCGTTTTTGGTCTAGTTTTCTTTGTTCTAGCATTTTAGTCAATTAAGATTTATAAAATTCAAAAAGATCATTTTAGGACTTAATTTTGATAATTTAGGGTTTTTAGGTCGCGTTTTAGGATTCCCGGTTTGCGTTTTTAGTTAAAATTTGTTTTCCCTTAATTGTTTTTAAGTGTTTGCCTTAATTTTCCCGTAGTTTTAGATAACCAATCTAAATTTTGTTCCATTCAAGCATCTATTATCAAAACGACTCTCGACTTTCAATTGCATTCCTCGTTGGGGATAACGACCCGGGAATCATACTTCCGGTTTACTACATTGAGAGATTTTTGATTCTTATCCTTATATTTATATATTTATAAGTATTTTATATATTTATATATATATATTTAAAAGGGTATCAAACTGACAAACGACTTTCCATTGCATTCCTCGTTGGGGATAACGACTCGGGAATCATACTTCTGGATTTTCTACATTAAGATTTTTTATTCTTATTATATATTTATATATTTATTATATTTAATATATATATATAAAGGGTTGAGTTTTCTCATTGTTAGAAATCCACTTTTGTAAACTGATAAACAAAATAAGCTTTGATATATTAGAAACTAAACTATTTAGGTGACACATTTGGTCTAGTCTACTAAATATAAGTCTTGAGTTAATTAAGTTAATTTGTGAAAACGTTTTCTGACGAGAAATTCTTTTTATAAGTTAAAGGTTCCATCTACGAGGTCTTAATCATTTCCAACACTTATAAATTATTTTCAACTATCCGAGTAGTCATTTTTATTATCATTGGTAAAAAGTTATTTTTAAAATTGTTAAAGTCTGTTTTTTTTATTATTAGAATACTACTCAAATACCTGTGGACGACCTGGTCTTACCTAAAAAATGGATGCTCAGTACAAAGAACTTCAATCTCCAGCTAAACATAAAAATGGATGCTCAGTATAAAATTATGGCCCGAATGGATGCCATGACCATAAAAATGGATGCTCAGTACAAAAAATTTCAATCTCGAGCTAAACAACCAACACCCAATATTAACGATGATGACATACCTATGTCCTGTGAAGATAAGCTAAATTCATGCAAACTTTCCGTAAGACTCGTTTTTACAATGAATACCGAGACCGAGACTCGAATTGCGATAATTGGCTTTCAAGCGGACGGAATGACTATAACCGAGACAACTACCGATCCAATACCGAAGATAAACCTTATGATCTTCAGAAATAATTCAACGATTTCATGAAGTCTCAGCAATCAACCAACGCCTTTTTCAAAGAAACATTTATGGACCTCAAAACTCAACTCGAAACAGTAGCCAAAAATCATCAAGCTTCAATCCAAAATCTCAAAAATAAGTTCGACAGACTCGCTGCCAAGCAATCTGGTCGACCTTCTGGATCTCTTCCAAGAAACACTCAACCAAACCCACGAGGGAGCAACGCTTACCAACCACCAGAAGCTTATAATGAGCATGTAAATTCCGTATTCACAAGGAGTGGTAAATCCTATAATCCACCAGATAAACTAGATGATCAACAGAATAATTCCGAAAACCCTATCAATTTCGATAGCGATGATGAAGACGATGAACCTACACCACAACCAAAAACTCAACCTACAAAACCAATCAAAGAAACACCATTGCCGAAACCATACAAACCAAAAATTCCATATCCTAAACGCCTTAGAAAATAAAAAATGGAGGCCCAATACGGAAAATTTCTCGACATGATTTGAGCCGTTCGAATCAACGTACCTCTTGTCGACATCTTATCCGAAATGCCTAACTATGGAAAATTCCTTAAAGAACTCATAAGCAACAAACATAAAATCGAACAAATTTCTGCCGCTTTCCTTAGTGATGAAAGTTCAGCGATGATCCAGAATAAAGTTCCACCAAACTAAACCCTTAGGACAGGGGAACGAGAATTGAGCGAGAATGGGAGGGATGTGCGAGAGAGACCCAAGAAGTTTTCTTATTCCATGTAATTTCAATAAAAGTTTCTCTTGCAATGCTTTGGCCGATATTGGTGCTAGCATTAACCTTATGCCATATTCCTTATATGCAAAATTATCTCTCGAAACTCTTAAACCTACCAAAATGAGCGTAAGATTAGCCGACAGATCATTCCAATACCCTGTTGGGATAGCTGAGAATATGCTCGTTGAAGTTGGTAAGTTCACCTTTCCTGCTGATTTTGTTATTCTCGAAATGAAAGAAGACAGCAAAGTTCCCCTCATCTTGGGACGACCTTTTCTTCACACTGTTGATGCAGTTATATATTACGAAGTTTTAACAGAAAACAACTCAATCTTAGAGTTGGGACTGAACGAATAATCTTTAATATTGATTATGCGATGAAACACACTTACTCAAACGATGATACCTGTTTTAGTATCGATGTTATCAATGAAATCCTAGAGGAAGATTTCAACGCTCTTCTAGACGAAGGAAGCAAAATCCTCCATTCCATCGAAGGAAACCTTCTTGAAGAAGAAATTTTCTCCGAATTCGATAAATTCATGGCAATGACTGCCGATGAAAATTCTGAATCTGAATCCGATATCGAAGAACCACCATTAAAAAAAATCACCATCAACACCGATTATAAAATCAAAACATCTCTCGAAGAACTTCCTACGGATCTTGAACTTAAACCCCTTCCTGATAATTTAGAATATGTATTCCTGGAAGAACCATCTTTTCTCCCTGTGATCATATCATCTAAACTCTCTGCTCAAAAGAAAAGCAAACTTGTATCCGTCCTTAAAAACATAAGGAAGCCTTTGCTTGGAAAACAACAGACATTCCTGGTATATGTCCATCATTCTGCAAACACAAGATACAACTTCTGGATGACAAGAAACCAGATGTCCAAAAACAAAGAATGTTGAATCAAAACATGCAACAAGTTGTTAAGAAAGAAATCGTGAAACTCTTGGATATCGGTATTATTTATCCGATTGCCGATAGTCCCTGGGTTTGTCCTATTCACTGTGTACCAAAGAAAGGTGGTATTACAGTTGTCATAAACAAAAATGATAAACTTGTTCCAACAAGAACCCTTACGGGTTGGCGAGTATGCATCGATTATCGTAAACTCAATGAAGCAACCGCAAAAGATCATTTTACTTTTCCATTTATGGATCAAATGTTAGAAAGACTCGTAGGAAATAAACATTTCTGTTTCCTCAATGGTTTTTCTAGATATTTTCAAATTCCTATTGATCTTATAGATCAAGAAAAAACAACATTCACATGTCCTTTTGGAACATACGCTTATAGGCGAATGCCTTTCGGGCTATGCAATGCCCCATCTACATTCCAAAGATGCATGTTGGCAATCTTTCATGACATGATCGAAGAATCCGTCGAAGTATTCATGGACGATTTTTCCGTCTTCGGAGACTCTTTCAACAAATGCCTAAACAACCTCGATAAAATGCTCCACCGTTGTAAAGATGCTCATCTTGTCCTAAATTAGGAAAAATGTCACTTCATGGTCAAAGAAGGAATTGTGCTTGGACACAAGGTGTCTGGAGCAGGACTTGAAGTTGACAAATCAAAAATTGACGTAATCTCAAAACTTCCGCCACTACTAACACCTTGAATTCAAATGGATACTCCATTTGAATTCAACGATGAATGTCAAAAAGCATTCAAAATATTAAAAGAGAAACTCACACGCGCTTTTGTGATCGTAAGCCCAAACTGGAATCTTCCGTTTGAACTTATGTGTGATGCAAGTGATTTCGCAGTTGGAGCTGTCTTAGGTCAAAAAGGTGGTAAAAACTTTCACCCCATCTACATCGCAAGCAAAACTCTTAATCATGCTCAACAAAAATACACAGTAACAGAAAAAGAACTTATGGATGTAGTTTTTGCATTCAACAAATTCAGATCCTACCTTATTCTATCAAAAACTATCGTTCACATAGATCATTCAACTCTAAAGCATTTATTCAAAAAACAAGATGCTAAACCACGTCTTATTCATTCGATACTCCTCTTACAAGAATTTGATATAGAAATCAAGGATAGAAAAGGAACAGAAAATGTCGCAGTTGACCACTTGTCCTGAATTGAAAATGACGAGTCAAGTGACGACAGTGAAGTGGATGATAACTTTCCTGGAGAAACCCTTATGGAAATTAACACCAAAGATGAACCATGGTTCGCAGATTTTGCAAACTACTTAGCTGATATTATACCGAAAGGGATGACGTATCAACAAAAGAATAAATTTTTCTTTGACCTTAAACATTACTTCTGGGAGGAACCCTACCTATTCAAAGTATGTTCTGACAGAATGACCAGACGTTGTGTATGAGGACCAGAGACCCGAGCAATCTTAGATCAATGTCACCACGGACCAACCGGTAGACATTATGGACTAAATGTAACCGCTAAAAAAGTCCTAGATTTAGGATTTTACTGGCCGACAATCATAAAAGAAGCTCATACTCTGGTTCAGCTTTCCGAAGCATGCCAAAAGACAGGAAATATATCAAAACATGAAGAGATGCCCTTAAACAACATTCAAGTATGTGAAATTTTCGATATATAGGGTATTGACTTTATGGGACCATTCCCAAAATCACATAAGTTTGAATACATTCTTGTCGCTGTTGATTACCTATCTAAATTGTTCCCAAAGCTCTAATCACGATTCGATGTACTCAACATTTATGCACAAAATTAATGGAAAAAACGATGAAAAGATATAGATTTAACCATCGTTTCTCTACTTCATATCACCCTCAAAACTAGTGTGTCAAATTGAAAACAACGAACATAGCGTCTTAAAAGAGTCATGAAAAAGATGTAAAGACAAACCTACTATTTGGTCAAGAAAAACTGATGACGCTCTTTGGGCTTTCGTACTGCTTACAAACACCTACCAGTACCCCACCTTTACAAACCTCAAATGATGGAAAGAACACCACTTTACCATTTGAAATTGAACACCTGTGCATACTGGGCCTTGAAGAAAGTAATCTATGATCTGATCGCTGCTGGAGAAAAACGAATGTTCCATTTCAACGAATAAACGATACTTAGACAAAAAATCAAAAGGTTTATGGGTAAAAATTCAAAAAGACAAAAAAAATGATATGTAATCAAAAGGGTTGAAAACAAAAAAAAGAAGAAGTTTAAAGAAAAAAAATCAAGTACCTATGAAACCTCTCATCTATACAAAGCAAGAACCAAAGTCTGGCACGATAGAAAACTAAGAATGAGAAAAGAATTCAAACAAGGAAACAATGTCATGCTCTTTCACTCAAAGTATAAGTTCAAACAACCGAAACTTAGATCTCGTTGGCTAGGACCATACGTAGTGAAACATCAATATCCATCCGGATATGTTGAACTCTATGGAAAAGATGGAAAAACATTTATTGTTAATGGCCATCGACTCAAACTATATTATGAAGAAAAAGATTATAATGACTAAAGGGAAGCAGTTACTCTCTTCTTTCCCAAAGAATGACTCACCAAGTTCGAGTCTAGCTAACGACTCTCTCAAAAATTAAGCGCTTCTCGGGAGGCAACCCGTGCTTCACTTAAGTGTGGAGGAGTCCCTCCTCTATTTTTTTATTCATATTTTTTATTTATTTTCTAAAAACAACAAAAATATTTTCTTTTAGTGTACTTTCGTATTTACTTTTATGCAGGTTATATAGCATAAAGATTTGGAAAATTATGAAGTCTGCTCAAGGATAGCTCTCTCGCAACTACATATCTCTATGACCTGGGAATACCCGTTTATCCCTTAATTTCACTATTTATCTCTATTATCAGTTATCACATTGAGGGCAATGTTTAACTTAAGTGTGGAGGGAAGCCAAATAGGAAAAATTAATCATATCCCTCCATGTTTGCCCTGCCAAATATTTTTTTTACCAAACCAATGATTTTAAAATAAAAAAAAACGCCCTTAGTAAGGCAAATCCAAACGGATTGACATTTTAACTAGCACAAAAATCAACCCACCCAAAAATTGTGATAATTATAAGCCTTTAGAATATTCGGGTACCCACTTTTGGTACCCAAGATAATTGATGCCTTTCGCTTGTTCGAGTTAAGGAGTGAACAATCATATGTATCTATTCCATCGTTATGGATGTGTATATGTGGTTTTGTCGCCTTTTCTGGAGCAATGGTATTGGTTGATAATTATTATGAGTGAGCCGGTAATTTAGAAGCTCTAGAACTTGTGCTTGATCATCATTTACTAGACGAAGCCTGATTAATCATATGTTATGAATCTGGTAAGTTCTTGCTCTTGCAAGTACTCCCTTTAGTGCTAAGTTGTTGAAATACCTAAGTAAGAAGTTAAAGTTCTGTGCCAAGCCTTAGCTATTTGGTAAAAAAATGTGTGTAATATATATAGAAGCTCAAAGAAATAAAGGCTTAAGTTTCGGCACATGAAAATTAGTATATGCTCCCGCTTCAATATCAAGTTCGGCCCTTCGGTCAGGTTTATGTGTCAAGTACAAGCCTATGGTAGCTTTCTAGATTATGTCTGCGCAAATTGAGTGTCTCCAAAAATATATATAAGACCCTATCTGAGTGAACTGAGTGAATTCTAATCAAAAACCTTTCCTTATGAGGTGCTCTGTTATATGTCAATGCCTAAAAAGATATCTAAACCTGTAAACACTTGTAAAATCTAAATTTTCTCCACGTCACGATAAATGATTTTATTTTCTCGCTTTGATTGCTTGAGGGCAAGCAACAGCTAAGTGTGGAGGGATTTGATAATGCCCAAATTATACATATTTTTGTTGGCGTTATTTGTATATATTTAATCATTTCTCGTGAACTTTTGATACTTAATAGCATGAATTGCTTGCAGGCCTAGAAGACATCTCAAGATAAAAAGAAACAAAGCTCAAGTGTTTACATATATTGGAAATCAAGATACAAGAAAAGAACAAAATCTCAAGCTGAAAAGTCTGCAAGTACGCCACACTTATCAGTAGTACGCCGCACTTCCTCTCAAAGTATGCAAGTACGCCGCACTTATCAGTGGTGTGCCGCACTTCCCATCTGACTATGAATAATTAATGAAGATATTATGCTCAAAACCTGCAAATAACAACCCTAATACGACGCACAAATTATCAGTGCGCCGCACTTTTCCACTAAACATTTATTACCCTCGCATTTAAATCACGCAATGCCCACAATAACAAATATCGGGTTCGCACGCCCATTTCCACCCATTTTCACAACCTATAAAAGAGGACAAATTTTCACTCTTAAATCATCCCACAAATCATTCCTCTCTTCATTCCTCAATCATCTCATTAGAAATTCTTCATCCATTCCACCCATATAACCAAGACACCACAAACACCACACCCTTTTGAAGATTCAAGATCAAATGATCAAGAACGAAGTAGAATATCATATTATTATATTGGAATAATGGAAATTCATGTTGAATCATCTTATGTCATGAACCTCATAGCCATGAGAGGCTAAATCTCTCATGACTACTCGATGATGTTAAGATAATAAATAAGTGTTTGGTATGATCGTGATCTTTTTAATCTCAAGCTTATGTTGCAATCCTGTTATATCTTATCTTATCAGTTTTTGCTTATCAACTTAGATTATATAATCATATAGGTATAGGTCGAAAGACCCGTTATAATCTATGTAGTTTTAAAGATTTGTCTATGATCTTTATCGTCTGTGCTGAGAAATCCACTTTCGTAAATTGATAAACAAAATAAGCTTTGATATAATAAGTAACTAAACTATTTGAGTGACACATTTGGCCTAGTCTACTAAATATAAGTCTTGAGTTAATTAAGTTAATTTGTGAAAACGTTTTCTGATGAGAAATCCTTTTTATAAGTTAATTTCCATCTTCGAGGTCTTAATCATTTCCAACACTTATAAATTATTTTCAACTATCCGAGTAGTCCATCTTTATTATTACTTACTGGTAAAAAAAGTTATTTAACCAAAATTGTAAAAATTCTGTTTTTTCTGATTATTAAATACTACTCAAATCCCTGTGACGACCTGGTCTTTACCTACAAAGATTATCTATTATATCGTTGGTTATACTTTTTAACCCGTGTGTTTCCCTAATACTAAAAATTGGTATTATTCATTTATTATAAATTAAAAGCTATTGAAACACACAGGGACCAAACTATGTGAAGTGGTCAAAACTCCCAAAACTTTCAAAATAAATCCTTGGTCCGCGTTCTCAAGGACGACATACATAAACTATGTGCCTTACTAAAAAACCAAGAAATGGTTAAAACTTGGGCACCCTATCTGCTAACATACATGGACCCCAAGAAATAATGGATACCACAACACGACCTTGAATTTCAATATTTTTGCATGTAGGTGTGTCTTAAATGCAAATAATTTGAGTATTTTAGATTGAGGATTAATATATCCCTACGGACCGGGCGATTGGATTGTGGGATAGTGGTTGCACAAGCAATGACTCGGGAATAGAAGATTGTTTACTTTTGTAACACCCCCAAATTAGGTCGCAACGGAATAAGGATATCCGGGGCGTGTCACTTCATAGATCAATAGCACAAGATATATAAGAACGACGAAAAGTCGTTTAAAATGGTACATTGGATTTGATAAAAGACTTGTTACACAAAGCATACAGCTTTACTTGTTCAGTGTTTGATATTACAAAGATTGACAATACATTTCCCAAAACATATTACATCCAAATCTTTAGCGTGATAACCAAAAGTGTCACCAATGTATCCCTGGCACCTCGTGCCTATTGACCACCTGAAAACATTGCTTTAAAAACGTAGGTGTCAACAATAAATGTTAGTGAATTCATATGTTTAGTAAAAATATAATATGACAAGGACCGCAAGAACTTTCCCCATGATAAAGCAAACAAAATGCAGACTCACAAAAATCCGATTAAATTTTCCTAAGCTCATGACACTAAAGCTCGACAATTATATTCGCAATAATAAATATTGCTATTCTGCCCGATTAGATGTTCAACCCTAAACATCCCAAATCCGACATGCTATAACGTTCGTTCCCGGTGATAGCTAATCACCCGAACGGGGAGGTCAATCCTAAATATATCTATTCATAACATTAGCGCTCATATAATGTAATTAACAACTACATCTATGCAATTGACAGTTCATGATAAAGGGGCTTAACTTGGGTTATCACTACTTAGACAAACACGTAATCAATATAAAATATACACTTACGTCCAATTTATAAAACAAAGCATGTTTCCACCCCAAAGTTATAAATCATTGAAATCGTAAAAATGTGGGGCTATGAACTCACCTCGAGTACTGATAATCCAAATATCACAGATAGCACGTCACGTAAATGATCGAATGCAACCTAAATTTACATAGGTTCTATAAGCACTAATCGATTTGATTAACTAACATCATATACAAGTCTATGTTAGTTACATCATACTATCGTTCGGGCTATCATAATTTTATATTTTTTTTTTTAAATAAGAGGTCATGTAGTAGTATGAGGAGCTAGGACACTTTAAATCGTAAATCCAACAACTCGTCGATACGCCACCCCGAAGAGGCCTCATTATGAAACTCCCTAGTAATATAGTACTTTGATAACCACATATAATTCTATATAGCTTCATCACCGTCTATTTGTAATTTAGAAATCGTTGTTATAGAGTGAAAACGTTTATAATTATCGTTTTAGTAAAACTAGCATAACTTTCCCGTTTTTTAAACCCTTTCTTCTATTCTTCCTCGCGTTTCTTACGTCCATCTTTGTATTGAGAGATGTATAAAGAATATACATTTTTAAATTTTATAACCTTCTGATGAACAGTACTTTTACTATTCGTGACGTTTTATAAATTTAATTTTATAAAATAATTGACGTAATACCCGTAAAATGCAATAACTTTGTTTGTTTTAAATCCCGATTTATAGCGATTCCTTCGACTAACGTCTTTGATATCAAATTATCACATTATAATATGCTGGGGTCCGCTTATGAACAATAATTTATACTGTTCAATAGTATAAAAATTGACTTTTATAACTCGAACTGTATCATTTAAAGTAAACGTCGTAATCTTATTCGTTTAAGCTCCGTCTATTAGTAATTCTTTCGAGCACGTTCTCGAATTGAAATTTTCGTAATTAATTTACGAAGTTTACAAAAATTAATGTTTTACTGTCATGAAACAGTAACTTTTTATAAAAATATTTTATTACATATAAGTATATAAACTTGTGCGTAATTCATAACATCTTCGTTTTTAATCAAAAAATTACGATTCTTATTGTTTTAGAATCCAAAAATATTATAAATCAGTTAAAACTAACCAAACTTTCTGTTTGGTATAATATTATAAAGTAATTTTATAAATCCTTTAATTAACGTATAACTCTATTGTGTAACTTTTTTCGTTATTAAAATCCGTTTTCTCAGTTTCTTACCTTTTTGGAATCGTCATGAGACGTATTATCTTTATAAAAATGTCAAACCCCATTGTATGAAATTCGAATCCAAACAGCCCCCTTGATGATCAATAAGAATATTATTTATATAAACTTGTTTTATGTATTTTACCTTTGAAAAAATTACCAACAAGTCTTCCACCTCACTTTATACCATATGTCATATATATAATAAAGTCTATAAGTTCATATCTTGCCCAAATATCCAAGGTAACAAGTTCATAACTTTTATATAAAATCATAAATTTCCTTAAGTAACTTTTATGTACAAGTTTGTACCTAAACATTTCCACTTAAAACAACATGTTAACATACTTATATTTCCATTATATCATGACATTACCAATCACATATCATATGAAAAAGTGTACAAAACGATTATCATAAGTAAAAACTCTTTTTACATGTTTAAAAGTCCTAAATGGTGATTTTTGCTATAAAGAACTAACATATGCATATAATAATAAAATGTACAGAACATAAATGGTTTTAGTGTTGAACCTTCTTAGATTGTAATGATGAAGAAAATATAATCTAAACCCTTGTTTAGATTAAAAACCAAAGCTTGCAACTTTCTAAAACCCTAATCCAACTAGAAACCCTAATCTTCCTTTTCTTGTTTCCACACTTGCAAATGGTTAACCAATGCTTCAAATCATCTTAGTATATCTTAGGAATGATGTGTAATGGCTTGTATAGGTTGAAGAAAAATTTGTATGGATTATTATATAAGGGGTGTTTGAGCCGTGGCTTATAAAGAGCAAAAGGGGAGAATGGTTTGATTTTTGTTTAAGTGTTTTTGTTACCTATGTGTATACTTGCAAGTATACATTCATATATAGTCTTAAGCTAGTCAAGGATGAGTTTACTTGGTCAAGGGACACCATGAGGGTCTTAGGGAAGTCATTGGTCTTTGTCTTTGGTCAAAGGAACAAGATATGTCTAGGTTTAATGGTGTAGTGTAGTACAAAACCAAGTTGCAAATTTTTTTCATATTTCTTTGTATCCATTGCTAGAAATCCGGCCATAGAGAGATATATGTGATATATTTTTGTAACTTTTATGTATTGGGTATAAAAGTGGGTATTTGTTGAAGCGTAGAAAAGTTTTGGTGGTTCCGGGTATGCCTAAATGCAATTTATCGCGAAACGTAAACACTTTACGTAACCGATAAAAATAAAATAAACAAAGACCATAATTATTCTCAAAATAATTATTTAATACTTGATTGATGTAAACGCTTAATTGTTTGATGCCAGTTTACATTGAACGCAAATTTTTAGGTTACGCGATTTCACTTAATACATAAAATTACAAGCAAACGCGTACGGCACCGGACGATTGGATTGTGGATAGTGGTTGTACTAAGCACATAATCAGGAATAGAAGATTGTTTACTTCGTACAAGGCGTATAATGGTGGACATGTCATATTTGGGTGCAACCTAAAGGGCAAGGTCATCGGTGGAAGTAATATTACTCATGACTTTATCACAATTACCAATGTTGAGCATGTTAGTGGTCTAGCTTTTAACTTGATTAGCCTAGGTTAATTATGCGATGATGATTGTAGTTAGATTTACTAAAGTAGATTGTGCTATTAGCAAAAATGGTAAAAACACTAGCCAAAGGACATCGAAGAAAGGTCTATATACTTAAAAATTGGGAGATAGCTCCAAACAACAAATTTGTCTTGCATCCGTAGTGGATAACTTAATGCTTTGGTATAGGAGGTTAGGTCACGCCAATATGAGGTTAGTTCAAAACTTAGCTTCCAACGAGCTAGTAAGGAACCTACCAAAGTTGAGCTTTGAGAGATACTTTTGTGATACATGTGGTTTAGGGAGTCAAGGTAATGCAAACAATAGGACTAGAAATAAAGTGTCAACTTCTAAGGTTTTAGAGTTGCTACACATAGATTTGTTTGGTCCATCTCCAATTCAAAGTTACGAAGGCAACTTCTATACTTTAATTATAGTCGATGACTACTCAAACTACACTTGGGTTGTGTTTGTAGAGTCTAAGGATGATATCTTAGAAAAGTTTAAAATTTTGTGTAAAAGGCCTGAAAACCTACATGATTGTTCTATTGTTTCAATTGTAACAAATCATAGTAGTGAATTTGATAAATTGAAATTTGGAAGCTTTTGTGAACAACATGGAATATCTTATAACTTAGTCGGTCCGTTTGCTTCTCAATCGAGTGAGATTGTTAAAAGAACACATCGCATGTTAAGAAAGTCGAGTCATGCTATGTTAGACGAGCAATCCATTCCACAAAATTTTTGGTGTTATGCATTGGATACGAAAACTTACATTTTTAATAGGGTTTATATTAAAAAAATTCATAAATAAAACAGCTTACGAAATCCTTAGAAATAGGAAGCCGTCATTAGAATACTTTAGGGTCTTTGGTTGTAAAGTATTTATACTTAATACTAAAGTACATCTCACCAAGTTTGACCCAAAGTCGTACGAAGGTGTGTTCTTAGGATAATCTCAAACTAGTAAAGCATACATAGTGCTTAATAAGGAAACAATGAGAATTGAGGAATCTCTCAATGTCACCTTTGATGAGAGCTTGCCTGAGCCTAAGTTATCTCCTTTGGAAGAAGATGATAGGATCGATGAACCCATAATTCAAGATCTTAATGGGTCGCCGTCATTACAAGTTAATGTTTCGGATGAAGACTATCCTAAGAGTATAAAAGAAGCTAGAGGTCACCCAATAGAACAAGTAATTGCTGAGTTAAATGAGAGAACACTTATGATAAGAAAACAAAAGGCCCCCCCTAGGATTTTCGCATGACATTTTCCAAAGTCCAAATTGCTCGAGTATGGTTAAGGTTGTTCATGGTTGACATGCACCATAGGATATTAATTTGAGTGATTAAGAGGTCAAAAATAATGATAGAAGTCTAGTGGTCGTTTGCATACCCTTTTAGAGGTTATTGTGCTCTTAGAGATTATGTGTTTATGTGCTATGTGCTAGGACTCATGTTGCATGATACATAGAAAATTGATCTACATCATTGTCCAATAATTATGGTAATCATCGCCTCACATACTTAAATGTGTAAAATCAACTTATTTACAACATTACATGCTCTATTCTCCATGATAGACATGAAATATTAAATAGATAAATTAATTGACAAAATCACTTTGGATCGCAACTCACCCTTGTGTTGAAAATGTTGTATTTGTGTCAACTTGCTCATCTTATGTGTTGATTACATGCTATGTGCATTAAAGTAGAAGAGAAAAGAAAGGAACTTTATGTAAACATACAAACTACTCATGTAGTTAAAGAGAATTCTCTTGAAATTAAATTCGATATGGTATTGCATAACATACTAAAATACACAAAGAATAAACATGATAATATAGTCATTTCGTCCGAGAAACTATGGAATTAATTCACCATACACTATGGTAGTTAATATCGTCAATGTTGACACAACATATCGACCATAATTCCGAGATATTATACTTAGCTACACTTTGCTATTGTATAATGAATTATGTGTCCAATATGTGTAAAATATCCAAGAAGGATTAAAATGCACATTGATGTAGGATTGATAACTTGGACCACTCATCCGAGATCCTAAGTATTTTCATTGTAACACAATGAGAATAAAGTTATCATTTCTAAAAATCCAAAAGTGATTATTAAGGATCTCTACACAACAAACTACAATGAAAGTATCATGCATGGCTAGACAAATCGTGGTGCATGCTTGCATATTTGTAGGAACTAGTTTGTGTAACTTATTCGTCCAATCCTAACCAAATCTTAACCAAATAATTAAATCTTATCTAGCTAGAATCTCAAATCACCAAAGCATAGTTATCTTCCCATTAAAGTACTTTTCTTACAAAAGGTATAACTACTTTAACTTTAAGGAATCAAAGGTACCATGTATAATCAACCAAGAGCTACTTCTTAAATCTAAACCTTATACCTAACTCAAAATCTCACCACTATAAAAGGATATCAAATGTAATCACTATCATCACCACTACAAAAAATGATGCTTTCGGATAACCAAGGTAGCTCTCCAAAAAGTGTGCTTGACGATAAGGCGCTTGAAGACTCAAGCAATGACACAAACTTCAATGTAGACTTGTACCTTAATAATGAAGAAGATAATGGTGATGATGTGGTCGTTCCTCAAACTCTTAGTGAGAAAGTTAGAACTAGGATTTATAACATCAGAATTCCCCCCTCTAAATAAGAGGGAAAAGGGGAAGAAATAAATTTTGATAAGAAAAGAATCCCCTAAGTCCAAATCACATTGAGCATGGATACTTTATTTGTTGTGAAATTATAATAAATATGATCAACTTAATCAAAGATCTTAGATAAGAAAATAGGGATATGTTCTCCTTTATTAATGAGGCAATAAAACTCATGCTTGTCGTAGCTACCAGCATGAGTTGTGTCATTGAAAACAACAGTGGGAAAGAAGAATCAAAGGAAAATCTTAAGGAGTAGAATACCTTGAAAGTATGTGATATGGCTATAGGCTCAAATGTTGAACTTATGTGAAACTTATGTGGTTCTTAATAAAATGTGTTTTGTTTATGTGTTTATTACCTCTATTGTGCTCAACAAAAAGTAATTAGAGTAATGAATAACTATACATACAAATGTTAAAATATGGATATGAATATATGCAATAATGTACAAAGTCACAATAATTCATATTTGTAACACATCATGTTTCCAGATTCCAAATGGTAAAGCTAACCCATGTTGGACTTGCACATGTGTAAATGTTTGTTGCTTGTGTTGTTTTGCGTTTTCTTGTAGCTAGATATAGCCAAGAACACCTTGAAGGAGATGCTCTTGACGCATGGATCCCCGCCTTGGAACAAGGGGGAGCAACGATCTAGGAGGAGCACGTACAATGGTATTTATCCTTTCTTCTATAAAGATATCAACCTTCTAATGAAATACCAAGGTCTCGCCTTTTTGATTTAACAAAAAGGGGGAGAAGGAAAGCAAAGCTAAGAGCTATAGCATACATGGGAGTAGACAAGCAATTACGAAAGCAAAGAGCTTAGATACAGGAGAGACAACTGAATAAATTCCATACAGGTGAAGACAATGTTCAAGCTTCTCTAAATTTCAAGGCCAAGATCAAGACGCGAACTTCATCAACGGTGGTCTTCATCTTTGCTACGCTTGTAATTTTATTTGCTTTCTGAGATTTTATTTGTCATTATCAAAAAGGGAGAATTATTGCCAACATTGACTAGATCATCCTTATGTTTTAATGATGAAAACATATAACGTTCGCAAAACATAAAATAACAAAGACAATAGTCTAAAATCCGTTAAAACCGATTTCCCATCTGGCGCGTCTGGTCACGCGACAGCGCTTGAGCAGCCGCCACAAGCGAACCTCCGTTATTACGTATTTTCTTGTCGTAGCTCCTCTTACCCGACACATTGAAACATTCAATAAAGGATGTACATTATATTTGAGCCTTTAGGAACACTCCAAATTAGTTTAGACTTAGATATAAGCACAAATGCATCCCTCCATTTTTTACAAAACTCAACTCAAATCTTTTATCAAACGCCTCTAGCTAAGGCCGAAACTTCTTTCTAAACCGAGTATAACCATGTTTTCAACATACCAACAAGTAAAATTATTCATTTGACCTTAATCTGGGTTTTTACGTTTGTTCCTAATCACGTAACGGGCTTTTACTCCCATTATAGTCAAAACTAAGTCAAAGTTCACTTGCATAAACGCATCAATTCCCGTTATAAGAATATGTTTTACTAAGATCAAAACACTTAGCTTGTTTTTTTCCCTCAAGAATGAAAAGTGATCAAATCCCATCGTTGATACATGGATTAAAGTCTAAATGACTAAATGAGTTTGTGGTATTTGGAGATTAATTATACTTTGAATTTTCTCATCTCCTTACCTATAAATGTTTTACAAACTCACATGTATTCCTCACATGTACAAGTCCATACTTCTTTTACAAAATCCTTCATCCCATTCTTCCTAATCATTTGTTCACCCTTCTTACCCAACAAATGATTTCATCTCTCCCACACACACTCCAAACACCTTCTTCCTAAACAATCCCATAATCACATATGCCCACTATTTTCTATCTTATTGGCAATGTGATTATAAACCCAAATCAATCCTTTGATTTCATTCTTATCTTTATCTTCTTCATCTTCATCTTCAAACCTTCACTCACAGAAGCCTTCACCAAATAATCCCCAAATCTCATCCTTAATATGCTAACTCACATTCCCTTACACAATGTACTATCCTTGTACTTGTTGTACCTTATGTTCCCTACATTCCCAACCAAGGATCCTTTACATCTTTTCAAAACATTCTCCGCCACTCATTCACTATTCATCTTCTTCTCTATAACATTTAAATTTCATACACAGACACACACACTTCTTCATCATCACCCTTAATCAAGCCATTTCATCAATCCAAGTTCCACACCCTTTAATCTTACCCTTGGATTGTTTTTAAACAAACATAACAAATAAACTTTCTCTTCCACCCTTGATCAAGCCACCTCATCAATTCAAGATACCTCATTCTCTTCTCCACCCTTGGATTGAACTCACATCTTAAACAAACACACCTTATCTCACAAATAAACACTTCTCACTCACACAACAAACACACCTCTCTTTCTACCATTGATCTTGCCACTTCACCTATCCAACTTACCTTTCTTCATCTCATCTTAACCCTCCATTTCAATGCAAGATCAATATGCTCCTTTCCATCACATCATGCTAACTCATGAAAACTCATTCACAGCTTATTCTCTCTTATCCAACATGTGCTTAAAAGATTTGAAATTCAAATTTCAAATTCTTCCCCCTTTCTCTCCAAGTTTGGAATATTCCAAGAATATTCCCTTGTACCATAACTAGCTCTTTCAAACCTTTAGTTGGATCCCAACTAAGCTAGTTACACTTTGAGGAATACCCAAAATACCCCTTTCCGATAATTCTTTTCTCTCTTTACAATATCGGAAAAGCTAAACGCTTTAAAATACTTCACAAACGTTTTTATCAAATGACTATTTGAGTTGGTTGACCTTAAGTGTAAGAATGATTGAAATGTCACAGCGTAAAGTAAAATTAGGGGTTTAACAAGTGCGGGTATTTAAAATGCCAAAATCCCGAAGAAAACATTTCGAGAATCTGGCGCGCTGGCCACACCTTAATACGTGGGCATCGCGCCACTCGCGAAATGTTTTTTTTACAACATTTAGGATTTTAGCCTATAAATACCCACCTTTGGCCTTTGTATTCCTCAACTCTTGCAACATTCTTTCTTCTATTTTCTCTCCTATAATCCTCTAAGTCTAACACTTTTTGTGTTCTTAATCTTCTCATCTTATCATCCTATTGAAGAACACATCTTCGCAAGTACCTAATCCACACTTGTATGTTTTATCGACGGTCCTTTTTATCATACCATTTCTTTAGAATCGAGTCTCTAGGTGATGACGTACCCTCCTCTCCAGCTCGAAGGCCTCCCCTTCGAGCTCGAATGAGATCCTATTCCTCGTGGGATCAATCCTAGATCATTGGGGATCTAGTTGGGGTTTGGTAAATTTCTAAAGGGAAGTTCTTAGTGTTACTAGTTGATCTAAGTGATCCTAGAGGTTAAGTCGAATCACGGGTTCTTAGAGGTGGATTTCGAAGGCGGAATGCCGTAGGTAGTAACTCTTCTTTGTGAGCGTTGATCGTTGAGAACATCGGTGAAGTTAAATTGTAATGCGGTTTATAGTCCACCATAAGGATTATACTAGTGTAGTATTGGAGTCGTGGATTCGCAACTGGACGTACGGAAGGACTAAACCTCCCTTCCCGAACCAGCATATATCGTGGTGTCTCTCTTTCTCTCATTCTCTCTATCTACTTATTGTTCTTATCACAAAGTAGATTAGCACACCACTCGGCTCTTTCGAGACTTGAAGTTTTATAAACTTCAAAGAAGTCAAGAAAACCGTATTCACCCCCTTTACGGTTCTACACACCATTTATTTTAAAAAAAATAATTACATAGATAGTTAGCAAAAAAATTATATCAAGCATAAAAAGTATTTTTTTATATTATGATTAAATTTTAATAGTCTTATATATATATAAATATAAAAAATATACTTAAGGTAAGTTGAATAGTATTTGCAAAGGCCACATGTTTATGTTATAGAAAAGAAGGAAAGACTTCATGGAGCCTTCTGAAGTGTCTTTGGGTCGTTCAAGGTGAAAAGGTGAGGAGGGGAATGGTTTTCCATGCTTACTAGCTTTGTTAGTTAAGTATAAGAAAGGTGAAGGCGGTTTTCAAGTCATAAAGCACATGTTGGCTTATCCCTTTATAGGATGGCTGATTCTTGGCTTGTAAGAAGGGAAGGAAGTGCCAAAATTTTAAAATATATAAGAGTACATATGTATAAGCAAATGTGGTGAGGTTATTGGGTAAGTATTGCATGCATGCATGTAACATAATGTAAGTTTGGAAGACTTACGTAAAATTTGTAAAACCGAATGCAAATGACTAGTAAATCATGCTCATGAAAGTAGTAATATACTTGTTATGTGTAGACTAAACTTACTCTAAAGACGGAATTCGTTCAAAGTTGTTTTTCGTTATACGCGAGATAACCTAACTGATTATACGTGAAGTATAAAATTTGCTTGTTTGGAATAAAACATTTAACTTTATAAATAAATGTAAACCCAAAATTGTCGGTTGTCACACACTTGCATCATTTCCTTGTCTCTTCCAATGTCTCCTCTTCAACATACTCTGGCATGGGGGCAGTCAGAACATTCACAACCTTCAAAGTTGTGAGAAGGAAGTGCATCTTCTTCTGCCAACGCCTAAAATCACTGCCCTTAAACTTGTCCAACTTTTCAGACTTCGTCATCATATCCTTAACAGAATCTGTCATGATTAAAACCAGCAAATACTTCAATCTTTGTTAGAACTTGGGTGTGTTTGTGAGTGGGTTATAATCAATCTGTCCTTATATATTACCTGAATCGTGATCATGACAAGCATATAATTATCTTTCTATAGAAGGACACTTTGATATACTTTCGACAAGCTTTTTTTTGTTTTTTCACGTTTTTCGTTTTTTTCTTTTTTCTTTGGTGTTGAAACTTGCATGAGACATCACATGTGATTAAATAATAATTTGAATATTCTAATAAAATCACATGCGATTTTTCTCACACGTGATCTCAATCACATGTGATTTTTACCAACTGTGATTTTTGAACTTTCATAAATAAATTACTATAATATATAATTCGTATACAGTGTGTGTGATATATGGTTGGAAAGCTAAGAACGTATATTTTCCATTACAAAAAATGATAAAAGATTTTTATTTATAAACAAATACTTATGTCAATTTTAATACGGATGTTTAGTGTTTGAACTTCGATATAAGTGTTAATCACATGTGATATGTAATTCAAATTTTCGTACAACTAAGAAAACGTTAAAAAAATGACAAATTTTTTTGTTGTCAAAAGTATATCAAAGTAACAGTCTATAAAAAGATAACTAAATGCTGGTCGTGACGGTACAATTTGTTATTTGTAACTATTAACGATTCATGAGATATCTAAATTATAAAAGATATGTATAATTGAATTTTTGATTTAAATATTAACTAGACGAGTACCCGCGCATAGCAGCGGAAATTTCTAACGGTAGATAATTAACGATATACGATATTGTGATAAGTGTTTCTTATAACATTCAACATTCAAAACGAACCTCAAAATCATCATCAACGTTCATTTCATTAATGAGTATGATATACGATATTGTGATAATGTTTCTTGTAACATTCAACATTCAAAACGAACCTCAATTAGTATAAATTCCATTATTAAGAGTGTAAATCATTTAGAGTGTACTAAATTTTCCAAAAATAGTACTAACACTTTTCCGCCATTAATTGAATTTCAACCATTTTGTGTCGGTCAATTATACCTATTAGTTATCAATTAGTATAGATTTCATATTAAGAGTGTATGACAACCAATTATACTTATTACTAGCTAAATGACCCGTCAAATTGACGGGGTTTTTTTAAGAGAGGAGAAAAATTAAACACAATAATAGATGGCGAAATGTGCATAACGAAGTCATACGTGAGAATGAAACATATATTAGTATAATCAGTTGAAAGATATAACGGAAAATGGACCTAAAGTT
>BQNB010003371.1:0-14242 GCA_026074375.1 Tanacetum coccineum
GGTTTAGTGGTTTGGGTGTTTAGGGTTAAACCACAGGTGAATCTTAGTTGATAAAAGTTATATTTATCACCGGTGATATTACAATCTCAGAGGTAATCAATGGTAAGTCACGGGAGAATCTTAGTTAAGAAAGGTTTCGAAAGCGGATTTGGCAACTAACTCATATATAGAATACCATAATTAGTGTCACATTATATTGCTTTATCACAAGAGATAGTACTCTTAAGTAACTAAAACTGACAATTTAAATACTCTTTATATTCTTTACAGTGTTAAATCACTAGAGATAAAGTGTTATATCACTTGAGATAAATTGTTATATCACAAGAGATAAACAAGTGTCAGTTACAAAAACCAAAATGAATAAAAAGAAAGCAAACTATGAAAATAGAAACTTGAGCAAAGTAATAATTCGCTTAAAGAGGCTTAACTCTTTTATTCCTACTAAAAGTATTATATCACAAGTGATAGATAACAATAATTACATGTTTGAGAATTCAAACATAACCCAAAATGTTTTAGTAAAATTTCATTCTTAAGGCAACTTTGAACGGACAATAAAACATTTTTGGTGCTTGTCAATTGCGGTGAAAGGCACAAAACCATCTTGTATCTGAAAAGTATAAGAATATTAGAAAACACATAGGTGATACTATATAAAAAATACAAAGCAATGAAATATCACAGATGATATTAATGCTTAAAAAGCATACTTGGTGATATAAGACATTAACTATTTTTATAAAAATATTACAAGTGATATTAGACATGTCATATAATAAAAGCTCAACTAATAAGCATTGTAGACTATTATCAACCTAAAATATCACAATTGGTATAACATTATTATGAAGCAATCACATCAACAAAACACATCAATCCATTTGCAGTTCAAGCAAAATTAAACTAAATAGCGTAACTAATAAGTAAAATTACACTATCATGAACATATAATATTGCGTGTGATACTACACATAAAATTTTCAGATACAAGGTAAGAGGTCACAATAGTTTTAGTATATCGGTTAGATATTATAAGTACAACTTAAAGATAAAAGGTCAAATAGTCGAATAAGCCAAACATTATTGAAAGACAGACGACATATACTTTTAGTACTTAAAAGCTACCGAGATCGTTTTATATGTACCTTGTATTTTATAATGGCAATTGATTGCAGTTTTACATACATATAAAATAATATACTTATAGAGAAATTAAGGAAATCCCCAAGTATCCCTTGGACAATTCCACCCGAATTAAGGTGAAATTTGAAAAGTGCTTAAAATGAAAAACTCAAAGAAGCAAAGTTGTAAAGGAAGCTAGTGGGAACAAAATTAATAAAAACTTCAAGGACTGAAACTCACAAATAAGCTCTCAAAGAGCTTATCTTTAAACTGTTACAGAAAGGAGGGCTTATCCCTTGGTTTTAGAAAATAAGCTATAGAAAACTCAAAATTAGATCAAAATGAAAAAGGAAAGAAGTTCTAAAGAGCTTATGATATGCTTAATCTATAAATGAAAAGAATTTAAAGCTTAAACTACTTTTATGCTACTGAAAATGATCATGAAATAAGCAAACTCAGGAAATAAGCAAAGAAACACAAACTTCAAATAAGCTAGAGAACTAAATAAGATGAACTAGACTTTGAAACTTAAAAGACGACTTAAACTACTTATTATCCATCTAAATAAGCTATAAAATCTAGACTTATAAGCTAATTTAACAAATTTAAATCCTAAAGATTCTAAGTACTATTTTTGGATTTTTCAGGTTTTTTAGGACTTTTGACAGCAAAATAAGCTAAGACAATAAGCTAGAAAACAAAATTTAAGACTTAAACTAAATTAAGCTATATGAAAACTTAAATCCTACTGAATTTTATAAGCTAAATCCTAAAATTACTGATCTAAATTAAGCTGAGAACACAGCAGTACTAACTGAGGTTAGTACTGCTAGTGTAAATATTCAGCAGTACTTTCAAGAGAAAGTACTGCTAGTGCAATTTTGAGACTGCACTAAACCAAACACTCCTTTACCATTTTGACAGGATTTAGAAAAGCTTTTTAAGAGAAATTTGATGCACAAAAGCTAATACCAGATAAAAACTAGCTTAAAACAAACTTAATAATCATGATTAAACAACTGAATAATACTTAATCTAAGATCTAAACTATTTAAACTAATATTTTTGGATTTTATGAGTTTTTATGACAGAAATTGATAGCTAAAGATCTATAACTAATAAGCTAAAAACAGATGACCATTAAGCATAATGAAAGGACAATTAACACAATTAAGCTACTCTAATAAACAAATAAGCAAGAATAAAACATATAAGCTATTACTAAGCTCTGAAATTAAAGAAGAGGGAAAAAGAGAAACTTACTAAAACCTTTAGCTAAACAAAAGGTACCAATTAAGGCAGCTACAAGCTTTCTCTTCTTAAGCAAAAACAGATGAAAACCATAATTAATAGCACTAGACGAGATATTTAAACCACTAACAAGCAGAAAAATAAGCAAATAAACAGATGTAACCATAACAAGCAATAACTATCAAATTTTTAAACTAGAATTTAAAGTAAATGGAAGGAACTTACAAACTCCTATAGCCTATCAAGAGGACCATTAGGATGCTCAAGCTCATCTAGCTTATGAATAAGCTAGAGTATAAGTCCTTGGGATCTCTCTCCAAGGTAAGATTCCCTTCCAAAAGCTTAGATACATATAGATCATAATAGGTCTAACTGTTTAGGTTTAGATAGGTTAATACTGAATTCAAACAGCTCTTTTTCAGTTATTAGAATGAAAGGCTTATAGAGTAGCTTATTGAGACAATTTTAGCTTATTAAGAGAGCTTAAAGGTTGAAAATAAGAAGATCTTATGACAAATTAAAACTGAATTTCATTAATTGAAAACTGAATTACATTACTAGAAAAGGAAATTACAAGAACATTTAAGTAAAAAAACGAATTTAAGCTAAAAAATATATAAAAACTAGAATCGACTACTAAAACCTATATTATAAAGAAAAATTTAAGACGCCCTGTGTGTGTGAGGAATGTGTCTATTATAGGACTGAAATAGTTCTAGGATTATAGCTCTGCCTATAAACCTTCAATCTTTTTCCCCCCCTCTATTCCTTTCCCTCCCTTTCCCCCTTTCCACCTTCTTTTTTCCCACTCACCCATTTTCACCTTTTTTTTCCTTTTGTTTTTTTTCCCCCCTCCCTTCTCTCCTTCACGCCTTTTTTGCCATTCATTTTTTCAATCATTTGATCTATGATGTGGGACGTTGGATCATTTTGTGGACACCTGAGGATTGCCAGCGTGGCATTCTTTGATGTGACGTTTGTGTTAGTTCTGTGAGTGAGTTTAGCACAAAACCCATCACAATTTGTGCTTCTTTCATTGATTACGTGGCTCTTCTTTAATGATCTTTGGATAAAGATGATTTGACCCTGGTTTATGATGTAGGACCTCTTGAATTGGACTTAAGCACCCTCTAATTATCAGTTTGCCCCTTGTTTTACCATGGGGGTGGGAAATTGGGGAAGACGAGATGAACAGTAAAAGGGTTCCCCGCTCCTTTTCGCAGTAAAACTGTTGTAGTTTGGGAAGTTTGCATATTTGGTCCTTGAATTCTTTTCTTTCTTTCAAGTTATAAATATCTTTTGGAAATTGCAAGATTGGCCCTTGAAGATGAAAATTGGCTAAGGCTTTGGTCTTTTGGGGCTTCGGCTTTGTACTCTTTTGATTCTCGTGTCCGTGTTTGCTTGCTTTTGACT
Source organism: Tanacetum coccineum (assembly GCA_026074375.1). Classification (NCBI taxonomy): domain Eukaryota; kingdom Viridiplantae; phylum Streptophyta; class Magnoliopsida; order Asterales; family Asteraceae; genus Tanacetum; species Tanacetum coccineum. The sequence goes on from BQNB010003371.1 coordinate 3,790, forward strand.
GTTTTCTTGTGATTTTTGACTTATCCATACCTGCATACACAAAACACACAAAATACAGCATTCATTTTTGCCCATTTTGGTTGTTTTGGGTTTAATGGGTTATTTTTCGGTCAAACGGATATGTGTATATTTTCACCTATCTTGAGGCAATCTTGAAGTTTGACACAATTATCATGAGAACTGGGAAAACTTTACTTGCTGTAAAGGAGTGATGCATGCCATAAAGTGAGATATTTCTTAGTCTGTCCACAACAAAACGATGATGTTTTGCATTGGGAAACTAGGAAACCTTTATGGAAATCTATTGACAATAGAATGACCAAATAATAGGAGTAATTGGTGATGGTTGCAAATACCTGGGTTGGCACTCAATTTAGCTTATTTCTTTTGGCAGACATCATAAATTTGATTTGTTTTTGACATTTCCTCATACCTTTCAATAGACATTATCTTCAAATTATTGTAATGTAACATTAACCTCAGAGGGTCCCCCTATGGAAAATAGAATGAACATAGGTGAAAGATAAATCTTTAACTCATGTAACATACCCACACCAGTGTACCCCTCTTGTCATTTGATTAGATTTCCATTTTAACTTTGAAGGAGTGTTGGGAGTTAACCTGCCATTTTTGAATTAGACTGTGTAAGGGACTTTATCTTGTATCAACTATCTTGAGTTCTTCTTCAACAAATCTGTAGTTATTAGTCAGTAGTTGTGCATTGCATTTTAACTCAGAATCTTAAGAGTGCATTAGCAGCTCCATTGTCAGCTCCCTTTTTGTAAGATATCTCATAATCAAAACTAAGAAGTTTAGGTAACCATTTAGTTTGAAAGGGAGTGGTTAACCTTTGATCCAACAAATACTTCAAACTAAAATGATCTATTTTGATTTTAAAATGCCTATCAACAAATAACCTCTCACCTTTCTAGGCCATCTAACTGCCAAGAAATTCCTGTCATAAGTAGATAGGGCTTGATGTTAGGAGATAAAGCGTTACTCAATTTAGGAATATGATGTCTCTCTGATGCTAAAAAAACTCCTTATCACCTCTTCCAGAAAGAATCATCTCCACCATAATTCCCTTCTCCAAATAGGTAATGCTAATTGAGAGTATTCGTCATTGCATGTTTAGTTGGTTGAAGGCAACTTTGCTTCTGGGGACCAAGGGAAGCAATTTTTCTAAGAAACTTTGTCAATGGTTGATGATTATGCATAGCTTTTTATGAACTCCTGTGTAACCAGTGAGTCTAAAAAACCTCTAAAGTTGCTTACGGGTAGTGGAAGGGCCTAATAAGTCAATAGCTTGAATCTTTCAAAGGATCAGTGGCATCCTTGAGCAGGTCAATACATGACCCAAATACTTCACTTGAGGGAACTAAAAAAGTACATTTTGCTCTAATTAGCATACAAAGGTATTAGCTCTATGGACTTCCAAAAGTGCTTGTAGTGTTTCAAATGCTCTTCCTCATTAGCATTGTAATCAAGATGTCATCAAGGTAAACATGAACAATACTTCCTTAAGAAGGGCTTGAAACTTGATTCATTAGTGATTAAAGGTGGAGGAGCATTGGTCAGGACCAAAGGGCTTTACCAAAAACTTATTATGCCCTGGTAGAGATGTACAAAAATGGTTTAACAAAACAAACCCGGTTTTTGAACCGAACAAAAATAAAATCGGTTTTAGTCAACCGATTAGTAATCAAGTTTTGGCCGAAACCCGATTCGGTTCTTAAACGGTCTTTTCCCCATCCAAAATCTTGAAACCGATACGAAACGGTTATTGATAGTTCCAAATCTGGTTGCCGTAAACCGATTTCGGTAACCGGTTCTGAGTAATGATTTTTTTTCCAATGGGTGAGGATGAATATTCAGTGTATTGAATTCATTAAATTCAATGAACGGTTCATATCTATGCGTCAAGTTGAAGATAGTTTTGGTCACTTATGTTCATATGTATTTGAGGTTTATGGTCTACTGTATTACATTGAATTATGCATTCAAAGTTTTCTTTATAATAAAAGTAGTGTTTTATATGCTTAGGGATATAAAGGAGATATAAATATGCTGGGAAAATGCGAACAGGTATGCAGTTCTCATTATGGCCTTGTAACATGGAATTTACCCCAACACCCAACCCTTTTACTTATACTAAAATAATGTGTATGAAAAAATTAAAATTTTGAAATTTTGAAAATTTACCGGTTGAAAATTTGTAAGTATGATAAACAGTATTGGTACTACCTATCAGTCTATCACTAGCTCTAAACTCTAAGCTCTAGCTCTAAACAGTATTGGTACTACTTATTAGACTGTGAATGGTCTTCTGCTTATTAAATGACATCTAGTATTAGCCTCTAACATCTCACTCGACTTATTAAATGATTGAGTATTATGGGTATGAAAATATTTATTAAATATGCATGTCCTTTAGTACTTCTTTAGTTTCTTAGCCTGCATTTGGTTAGAAAAGGAATACAACAAACGTGGGCCATTCAATATTTCAATGCACAATGTCACTGAAAATCACATGTCACATATTAAATATGACATGTATAGTACTTCTTTAGTTTCTTAACCTTTCTAAATAAACAGGTTCAAAAATCGGTTTAAAAACCGGTTCGATTCAAACCCGGTTTCAAACCGGTGGTATTTAAAAAACATGAACCGGTTCATAAAGTGGCAGTTCAGTTTGGGTCAAACCGGTTTTCAAAAAACCGATTTAAAAAAAACCGATTTAAAAAAAACCAATTTTGGTTTTTTTTTTCCGGTTCGGTTCATAAACCGGTTTTTTTGCCCACTTCTAGCCCTTGGTATGTTCTAAAAGCTGTCTTGTAAACATCTTCTTCCTTCATCCTGATTTGATGATAGCCAAACCTTAGGTCCAATTTGGAAAAAATACGAGCACCACACAACTCATCAATTAGCTCCTCTACCATAGGAATAGGAAATTTATCTTTCACAGTGAACTTGTTTAGCTGTCTATAATCTACACACATTCTCTATGTTCCATCTTTCTTTTTAACCATCACAATAGGAGAAGAAAAAGGGCTTTGACTTAATACTGATTACCCCAGCATCTAAATAACTCTTTCACCATTTGTTCCACAACATCTTTTTGATTTAGTGGTAATCTGTATGGTCTAACAGTGATTGGAGGGGTGTTTGGAATAAGGGTTATTGCATGATCCTTAGTTCTTTGGGGAGGCAATTTAATATGCATATCAAAAACATCTGCATCGTTCTAAGATACGTTGCAAAGCAAATTATTATCAAAATATTAGAAGTATCAGCTGCTTATCTCTGAATTGGCATCAATTAAGTTAGATAAACATTAAACTATCATTGAAGCCAACTGAGCTTGTTTCCACTGTCCTTCAGTGAAGACTTGTTTACCCTGGATCCACTACAAACTTCCATTCTGAGACCCCCTTAACATAATCTTCTGCCTTTATAATTGAACTTTATAGTTATAATTCTTGAAATTATAGTTAATATCTCAAAGGGTTGATAACACTGATTCCTTGCACCATATACATCCCCCTAAGACAGGTAACTTACAATTGCTTCATATTCATACCCTTGCAAGTCAACTTGATTGCTTACATTCAAACTGAATAAAACATTTTACTCCCTTAGTAAATTACCCTCAAAGGTGTTGTATGGATTAATCTGACAATGTAATTTCTTAGCTGCAGAAACATCTAGAATACTTATAAGTATTGCCATAATCAATCACTAGATTATGCTAAGGCTGTTGTACCACTTACGCCTTATTCTCATTGTCTGATATGCTATTTACACTAGACAAGCATGAGGGAAATATGTGGAAAACTTTTAGATGTATTTGTTGTCTCACACCCCGTCATAGGCGGGAATCACGGGATGCAAAATAATGATTCAATCCATAACACATATACATAATAGAGAAAAATTAAATGCATTATAAAAAGTGGTCATGATGACCATTTCAACTCAAAAACCTGAGAGATGGTCCATCTAAGAACACAACACTATTCGCCATTTATTACGATCTTAGCCCACGCAGGGGTCCATTCATCTTAAACTTAATCTCAAGAAAACTAATCAAAACATACATCAAAGAATGACTCTCACAAGTCTCTACGAGATTCTTAAAAGTAGGAACATGCATCAACTACCTTAACGATCATTAATTCACTTATAAATGATACTTGAAAACTTTCAACCAATAATGTTGGTGATCTCATAGGTTTGATTCAAAACCAAGTCGTTGTGCCAATATTTCAACAGTTGGACAATTGTGCAATATGACAGCGAATATATGCAAACAAACCAATGACTTAGCATCCCCGCTAATCATGTGTGATGACATAGCATCCCCGCTAGTCACCAAACCAGAATATACCAATGCTCTTGGAGCCGCACTTGACTATGTCATCATTTCGCACCTAATGTGCTACCAGTTGGAAGCAAATAGATTAGGGCGTACCACACAAGACCTGGCAATCACTTGCCATCACATACATTGCCAGCACCTGATGCATGCAAGTACAATCAACACCACATAACTTATCAAATAGAAATATAAGCACATAATTATCCCAATACAAAAACCGTTTCGCACAGTTAAAAAAACCAGTTCAAAAATATTTTGAATATCATTTTTCCCAAACGAAAAAAACAGTAAAAAATAGGGTCTACGAGAACTCACCTCACAGCAAAGGTCCATCAACTTGGCCAACTCAATATCAAACAAGCAAATGCACGATGGTCGACACGAACTAGTTCCAATTTTAATGTCCCATTTTAATCATTCATTTCCAAAACAGTTTTTAGGTCTCGATGCATAGAGGTCAGATGCGTTGTACGGTTATCTTTAACGTTTTTAGTGGTGTGATGGTTGACAACTTAACTCAAAAAATATCATACTTCCAACTCATACCTTAGTATAGTATATACTTATACTATCTAATATAATAGATAAGTACAATAATACTCTTTTACATATCTTCGGTACTTCCCGTCGGTACTATCAATTTTTCATTTATCATCATTTAAGATTATAAGAATGTAACGTTTAATTATACTAAAATAATTTAGAAAAGCTTTGAAAAATGTTGGGTTTTAAGAACTTCAAGATGATTCTTTGAGTTACACTGAATCATGTATAATATTAGTAATGTCAACAGCATAACTTAGTGCTGTGGTTAACTAATGGAAAATTTATGCTAAGTAGTTTAGTACTGATAGGTATAAAGTTACTACTGATTGTTACTAATGTTAGTATAATTGTACTGTTAGTATAAATACTTGCTGGCTAGTAGGAAGTTACGATGCTCAGGAGATGAAGACTGAAAATGATACTAAGTAGTTACTACTATAGTACTAAAGTTAGTACTGTTAGTGTATGTTACTACTGCTAGAGTAAACTTCTAAGTAGTTAATACTGCTTGTGCTCAATTACAACTATTGGAAGGATTAATGATGTCAAAGATGATATCAAAGACATATCAGATAAGAGTTAAAGGTTGATTGAAGAACAAGAATACTTATGAAGATAAGTATCAATTATTTGTAAAGAAGATATGTATAAACTTATTTGTTTAAGAGATTATGTTTACTTATAGAAAAGATCATAATCACTTGACGCATTTTGTAAGCCCATTAGGGTTTCCTTAGTGTATAAAAGGAACCCTACGGCATAGATCTAGATATCAGTTTTCATATTAGTTTTTCATAGTTTGCATAGCAATCATAGTTAGTATTCATAGCTATTTTGTAACTCAAAATAGTATTCAATATATTGTTAGTTTTAGTAAAAGATTTCCTATTTTTTATGTTTCATTGTTCTTCTTATGTATTACAACTAGATTTCCGCATAGTTTGTTGTTATTCACAATCTTAGTTTCTACTATAGTTGTTTTGGATCTATCCAACACAACTAAGATTTAACAAGCTAAGTAAGATCTGTTCAAAAGGGATCAACAGTGGTATCAGAGCTTGTTGAGAAACTTGAATAAGAAGTTCACTATATCTATACAAGATCTCATAATTAAGAGAAGATGGAATCACGTCTGAAACTACTCAAACAGTTGTCTGCAACTAAAATTCCTATACTCAAATAGGAGACTATGATCTATGGAGCAGAGAATGAGGCAATATCTTATGCTCACTGTATGCTCTTTGGGAGGTTATTGTGGAATGGTTGATGCATGTGTTGCATCAGTAGTACTGAAGGTCCATTCCTCCAAAAATGTTGAACAAAAACTAGCAGAAAAGATGAATTGTAAAGAAAAGGCACTTGTTGTTGCCATTCTGATGAGCACCTATTGAAGTTTCATGGAATCAAGGATGCAAAGACCTTATGGGAAGCAATCAAGGCCAGGTTTGGAGGCAAAAACAAAAATTAGAAATTGCAAAAAAAAAAACAATATATGAAGCAGCAACTATGAGAATTTTACCTGCCATCTAGCATTGATGGGACTGGATAAAAACATATGATAGGTTTCAGATAAACTAATTCAAGCCAAATGGAATTTAAGGTGACGTTATCTCTCAGGAAGATGCAATCTGAAGTTGATAAGAAGTTCTTACATCAGCTTGGAACAATATTGCTTTAATCATGAGAAACAAATCTGATCTAGACACATTAAGCATGGATGATTTGTACAACAATTTAAAGGTGTTGAGATGTGATTTAAGGCCAATCAGTCAAGCTCAAAAACTTCAGATGTGGCTTTTGTTTAATCTTTAAAAAACACTTTAGCAGTACTATTGAAGAAGTTAATATCTGCTCATGAAGGTTCTACTGCTAGTTCACTGGGGACAAGCTTCTTCCTCATACTTATGTGATGATGTCATGTTTTCCTATCTTTTGCTATCTATCTAATAGTTACAATTGGAACAATGAAGATCTGGAGCAGATTGATACTGTTGATCTTGAAGAGTCGGATCTCAAATGAAGGTGCCATGCTTACCATGTGGGTGAGAGATTCTTTAAAGAAGAATGAAGGTGAATTTGAATTTCAATGGCAAAGAAACTGTTGGCTTTGATAAGACAAAGGTTGAATGTTACAACTGTCACAGGAGAGGTCACTTTGCTAGAGAATGCAGGGCACCCAAGGAATAAGTGGGAATAGAAAATAAGATGCTCAAGAACGGAAATGTACCAGTGGGTAACTCTTGCAAATGCCTTGGTTGTGCAAGATGGGATTAGGTGGTTTTGTCTGGAGTATTCCAGGCTGAAGTAAAGGAGTCACAAATCTTTGCTCTAATGGCCTATACATCCAAAGGTTCTCAAGTTATCACAGTTTCAGTCTATGGGTACATACTTGCTTTAAAGATTGCTTAAATCATATATAACACTTCAAAAAAGTATGCCAACAGCGTGTGATGTCTTAATAAATCTAATCTAAAAATTATAGGTTATCAAATATGGATTAGAAACGTGGGAAGCTAGGATGTTGTTCATGAAAAGATATTGAGCTGTTATGAAAGAAGATATGCATTTCTAAAGTATGATGTCTAAGTGAAAGATATTTCTATCAAAGACCTTAGTAAAATCTAGTTGGAATCAAGCTTTAAGAGAAAGTGATTTGAAACTTAAACTAGAAAATTTTGAAGAATCATCAAAGAATCTAACTAAACTGATAAATAGTCAAATAAGTGCTAAAGACAAAGCTGGTCTTGGTTATGATAGTCAAATAAATGAGAGTGAAGTGGTTAATAGTGTGTTTAACAGTAAAGAAAGTGATGTGGATGATAGTCCAGTAAATGATAGATTCAAAACAGGTGAAGGGTTTCATGCAGTTCTCCCTCCTTTACACTGGAAATACATGCCCTCAAGACCTGACTTATCCTTTGCTGGGTTAGATGATTCTGTCTATAAGGCTAAAGTAAGTGAAACTATTACTATTGCATCTAAAACCAGTAAGGATAGTTTAGAAAAGCCTAAAACTGTTAGGCCTAGTGCTCCTATCATTGAAGATTGGGACACTGATAGTGATAATGATAGTGTGTTTAGACCTAAACCTGATCAGACAAAACCAAAGTTTACTAAAATAAATTTTGTCAAATCTAATGAGAAAGTGAAATCTGTTAATAAGGAAAACACACATAGACAAGAAGAGTATCCTAGGAAAAGTCAAGTTGGGTATAATAGAAGAATCTGGAATGGGATGATGACTCGGAAACTAGGAAATGGTTTTGAGTTTATAAAGAAATCTTGTTTTGTATGTGGGAGTTTCAACCATTTAATCAAAGACTGTGATTATCATGACAATAAAATGGTAAAAAAACCTGTGTTAAATAATAAGGGAAGGGTTACTGGTCAAAGGGAAATTAGACTAGTATGGAACAATGCTCAAAGGTTGAACTACCAAAATAAATTAACTCACCCACATCCTAAAAGGAAGTTTGTTCCAACTGCTGTATTAACAAAGTCAGGGCAAGTGCCAGTTAAGCAAAGCTCTCTAAGAGCAGCAACATCAATTAGTACTGCCAGGACTGTTAATATTGCTGCCCCTAAATTAAAAATGAATGATGCATTACCCAAAACGCCCCTTAAAAAAAGTCAAAAGAGAAATGTACATTACCCAAAAAAAACATATTCCTAATTTTAAAAATGCACAATCATCACACAATAAGAAGTGCTTTTAAAAAACAAAACTACAAAAAACAGCAGTTAAAGCCACAAATCTAAATGAAAGGGTTTAAAACAAACTAGAGTTAATCCACAATGTAACCAACTGCAGGGCCAAAAGAGTAGTTTAGTGATGCTGTAGGAAATGGGAAAATGCGTTAATCCTCAGCATGCAGGAATTGGAGACAACAAGAAATGTTATAACCATACCTCCACAGAAAGAGATTATACATGTTTAAAAGATTTGACTATGTTGATCTACAAGGCAAACTCAAGTCAGTAATGACTTAGGTCCCTAAGAGAAACTAACTCTCTTATTTTGAGTGCAGGGTAATCCACAATATACTTTACAGGATCAAAGGATTTTTGATAGTGGGATGCTCCTGGAAATGACAGGATATAAATCCTTTCTTTACAGCTTACCAAAGGTTGATGTGGATTGTGTTTGCGATTTGCAGGAAGTCCCAAAGGAGGTAAAATTACTAGAAAAGATAAAATCAGGACTGGGAAATTAGACTTTGATGATGTATACTTTGTAAATGAACTTAAGTTTAACCTTTTCTCTGCCTCACAAATGTGTGACAAGAAAAATAGTTTTCTTTTCACTAAGACTGAATGTCTTGCTCTATCTCCTGACTTTAAGCTACTTGATGAAAGTCAAGTCTTGCTTAAAGTTCCCAGACAGAACAACATGCACAATTTTGATCTAAAGAATGTTGTTCCTTCAGGATGTTTGACTTGTTTATTTGCAAAGGCTATAATAGATGAGTCTAATTTATGGCATAGGAGGCTTGGTCATATAAAATTTAAAACTATGAACAAACTTGTGAGGGGAAACCTTGTTAGAGGTTTGCCTTCAAAGCTCTTTGAAAATGACCATACTTGTGTTGCTTGTCAGAAGGGAAAGCAACACAAAGCTTCTTGTAAGACCAAAGTTTGTGAGCTCTATCAGCCACCCATAGCAAGTTTGCCATACGGACTTATTTGGTCCAACATTTGTAAGGAGTAACAATCACAAGACATATTGCCTTGTTGTCACTGATGACTATAGTAGGTTTAGTTGGGTTTTCTTTTTGGCCACTAAGGATGAGACTAGTAGATCCCTTACAACTTTTATTACTGGCATAGAAAACCAAATAAATCATAAGGTTAAAATCATCAGATGTGACAATAGAACTGAGTTTAAGAATAATGACATGAATCAGTTCTGTGGGATAAAAGGGATTAAGAGGGAGTTTAGTGTTGCCAGAACTCCACAACAAAATGGAGTTGCTGAAAGAAAGAATAGGACACTAATAGAGGCAGCTAGGACTATGCTAGCAGATTCATTATTACCTACTACATTTTGGGTTAAAGTAGTTATACTGCTTGTTATGTTCAGAATAGGGTTTTAGTGACCAAGCCTCACAACAAGACACATTATAAACTATTACATGGTAGACCACCTAGTATAAGTTTTATGAGACCTTTTGGGTGTCCTATAACTATTCTTAATACATTAGATCCCCTAGACAAATTTGATGGGAAGGTTAATGAGGGGTTCTTTGTTGGATACTCTATAAATAGCAAGGCTTTTAGGGTATTTAACACTAGAACTAGGAAGGTAGAGGAAAACTTGCACCTAACCTTTCTGGAAAACAAACCCAATGTTGCAGGGAGGGACCAGATTGGCTCTTTGATATTGATTTACTAACAAACTCTATGAATTATGAGCCAGTTACTACAGGGAATCAAACTAACAAGAATGCAGGTATCAAGGATAATGTTGATGCAATACCTACTCAACAATATATTCTGCTACCATTCCTTCCTGATAGTCCACAAAGCCTA
>BQNB010003371.1:15545-115437 GCA_026074375.1 Tanacetum coccineum
TTTCAAGATTTGTGCTTAAGACAAGAACTTCTCGAGTATATGAGCGTGCACGACAATGATGCTTCCGAGAGTTTGCAACCAGTTATCAAGTCAACTTCTAGGGGAAGTAGTGTATACTACTTTACTTAGTATGGTTTGTGTGAAGTATTCTGCATATGTGAGAAGAATTGTTGCTGATCTCTTGCATGACCCCCAAACGGATATTCACCAAGACCAAATGTCATGAAATAGTATAGAAGCAGTAATATTGGTGTGGTTGGCCTCTTCTTATACAAAATTCCGATGTGCATGTTAATGACAAAGATAGAAGATTGTTCAAGCTACATCAAAGTTTTAGAATCTGCTCAAGTTACGAATGTTAGTTTGGAGGGAAGCTGATTTAGAAACTTCACCAAAAAGGAGTCTATGAAGAAAGCTTTTCAAGACATGCTGCATGAATTATGGGGAAGTTAATACAACTCATGCATATTACAATGGATCCTGTACAAGTAATGTCACACCCCACCAAGGTGAAAACGCGGGGCGTAAACAAGAATGGATATCATCACAACACATGGTGTCTATATAGAGAATACTAAAATGAAAACTAAAGTAAAGTATAGACACAAAGTGTCATAACAATACCCATAACTAAGCAAAACATAAAAGGCGTCTTTATTGATGAAAAGGAAGTTCTCGTCAATAAGAGACATGCAACATATATCCATACAATGCTAAACATCCACATATAAACTTCAAGATCATCTTAAGGTCTCTTTCTAGCCACTTCTCACTATCTTAAGAATCCTCATGACTTCACACCTAAAAATGATGCTTAAAACGTCAACACAATGGTTGGTGAGAGTCATAGGTTTAAGACACACAATTCAAACCTTTCAAACCAATTACTGTGATTAACAAAACAATTTAGGACAATTATGCAAAATATGAACTTATGCTAACATGCAATCCACATACTAGGTAGGAACGTTACCCCCGATCCATTACAACAACTGGGTAGGAACGTTACCCCCGATCCATTTCAACAACTAGGTAGGAACGTTACCCCCGATCCATATGTCACTTACGCACCTAAAAGTCTACCAGCTGGAACTTATACTTAGGCCTGGACCACACATCATTGAGTATTATTTCAACCCTTCAGTTGGTTTGAGTTGAGTAGTAAAGACCACTCCCAACCGAACAAATCACGAAACAATAACCACGTAGCAAATAATCACAGCAACTAAAACAGTTTAACACATAGCATCATTTTCACCCCAATAAAACATAAGAAAAAGGGGCTATGAAACTCACCTGATGCTTAGCTTCCAAAAGATCCAATCAAAACTTCACAAAATTTCACGAACAATCTAAACAATTAAACACATTATTAGCTACCATCAATTAGGCATTCAACCCAATATGATGTAACTTCAACTATGATGGATACCTAGGCTATCTATCATAGTCCTATAATCATTTAAAACCTTTACCCATTCTTACATATTTCATTTATACTTAGATGCTACTCCTTAAACTTTCTGGTTTTAAGCAGAATTTTACTCTCACTTCAGCACGAGGGGCGCGGGAGGGGGGGAACGCATCTCTCTTACACACTCCTCATAAATCAAAAACCAAAATTCATCATGCTACATATATGTTCTATTAACCTCTCATAGCTCTCCCAAAGTCACTACCCTTTTATAAATACCTCTTAGAAATTCATTATCCCAAAGTGTTTAAAATTCGTCCAGAATCTGACTTTCTAAAAGTATGTCATTAATTACCCAACTTAGACCCCACTATGACCTTAGCCAAAATTTAGAGGTCACACAAAATATATGAAATAACTTCCACGTGACTTAGAGCCTCTAACTCAGTGTCTAAGTATTTTTACACACTTCCCGACCATAAAAACTTATGAGGCTGACTTTTCTAGAAAGTAGACTCTCTGAGGTTATCTTCAGTATGTTTTAAATTATTTATTTGATCTTTTATGACCGGAGTTTACATCACACACACCTCTACACACACTCTGCTAACACTAATCCATCACACACAATTTATAACTAGTTCGGGTGATCTAAGCCCTAACGCATGATCATATCGCTAATTTAGTTAATCTAATGATTGAATTAACATTATTATATGATAAACTTTCTGGAAATTAATAACCCTAATTTATAAAACTTAATTTAAACCCTAATCTATCATAACTAAGTTACTAGAATTAAAACCAAAATATAATTAAAAGATCGAATTCGTACCTTAAGATTTAACCAAGAAAATCGTCTTCTCTTTTTTTTTTCTATGGCCGGTCGAACCAAGAGTGAGGGGAGGGTTAGGGATTCTAGGTTTAGTATATATAGGCATCTAGGTAGAATTATAGTTTAAGTCTAATTAGGTTTTAGATTAGGATTAGGATTTTTAATTCTTTTTCTTTTCTTTTTCCTTTTTCTTTTTACCCCATACTCGGCCGAATTACATATTTATATATATATATATATATATATATATATATATATTTATATATATATTTACAATTAAAACCTTAAGTTTTTATAAAAATATTTACTTATTTGACTATACCTTTTCGTATAAACGCAGTTTACTACCTTTCTAAAAATAACTATTCATTCCAATGTACTTCTCTCTCTACACACACACCAATTTCCATTTTCATAATCAACACTTGAGTTACGCTAAACCTATCTGAGATAACTGACACAAATACGTTACGTATTTATGTACTTACACAAATTAACTTGCAAACGCTCAATTATCAACAATCGATTTCTTTGTCATTAGAAATCTGAACGAAAAGTGAACTCAACAAATTTCCCCCCATCTTTATAGACATCTCGACTGAATCATCTGCGCTGTGTGCGCGTCAATAGACTTGGTTTACCACACCCCTCATTGACACATTATAAATGCACAGAAAATCGACATAAACCAGAACTTTGCATCAGATCACATAATCAACACGTAGGGTTGATCTACTACATACTGCTCAAGTCTTGAGAGAGTCTTCATTTCTCTATTCCCCGCCTTAGATGATTTATATTAATAATGTTATATTGCCTAGGTTTCAGCTAAAGCTGAATTAATTAGGAGTATGTATTTAATTATGTTATTTCATCGATTAGAAATAGGAAAAGAAGCAATAGAGTGGGGAAGTCAATAGGTTAATGGTTAAGTTAGAGAGATTTATATAGCTGTATAGTAGGTATTATATAGATAATTTAGAATATATTCGGGTAAATTATATTAGAGAGGAGGGGTGTATTAAGGTTGGGGGTATAGTAGTGAGCAGTGGCGAGAGAGGGCGTGAGCGGTGATGAAGTAGAGGAGATTGAGGATTTTATATATACTATGGTGATTTAGGTGATTGGTAAAATGATTAATGTAAGGAATTGAGATGAGGTTGACAAAAATTTAAGACACACACACACACACATACGACGAGAGAGAGGGCTCTATCTACACACAGACAACACAATATCTCATCACACTCCAAGTAGATTGAGCAAGCGCATATATACAAGATACACGACAACAATTGGGTGTTACACTCTCTCACACACTATGGCACATGAATAATTATTACTAGATAAATACATAATGGAGTTGGAATTGGGTGGAGGAGTGGGGGGAATGATTTGGAGAGTGGTAGTGAGAGGGAGGAGGGGTGAGAGGAGGGTGATTATAGTAGGGTGATGGATGGTAGGGTTTGGTTGGATGGAATGATTTAGTAGAAGAATTGAGATGATTGGTTATATGGAGTAAAGATATGAAGGAAGTTATTGGAGGATTAGGTGATATGGGGTTTAGAGTTGTTTTGAGTTGGGTGGGGTTGTTTTATATGAGTTGGGTGTGGTTATGAATGAGTAAATAATTTGATTGTATTATTAAAATATTATTTGTATAGTTGTAGGTTTTTGTTAGAGAAGGGGTAATGAAAGTTTTGATTTTTAGCCGTTATAAGTTCATAAATAGTTAATTTTGTTGTTTTTTTATAAGAATTTTCCAAGCTAAAGAGAAGTAAATTCTAATGATATAGAAGTATTTATCGAAAATTGGTTAACTCATATGGTATCGAGTAATTTCTTTGTATTGATCTTTGCCAATCTCTCAGTACTATAGTCTTCTCTTATAGCTAGGAAATGAGCTGACTTAGTCAGTCTATCGACTATAACCCAAATCGTGTCATTTCTACTTTTTGACCTAGGTAACTTTGTGATAAAATCCATAGTGATCTTATCCTACTTCCATTCAGGTATCTCAGGTTGTTGCAGTAAACCCCGAAGGCCTTTTGATGCTCCAGCCTTACCTTTGAACAGTCCAAACACTTACTAACATAAGTAACATATCTCCTTCCATTCCCGCCAGCGCAATACCTATCTCGAAGGTCATCAGTACATCTTCATTAGCTCCCAGATGCACAGAATACTTAGTCTTGTGAGCTTCGTCCATAATTATCGTTCTCACGTCTCCTATCAATGGAACCCATATACGGTCCCTAAAATACAAGGTCTCACCCTCTTTCTTTTCCATCTGCTGATCCAAACCATGCAGATTCTCCATAAGTATATTCTCTTGCCTAAGCGCCTCGCTTTGGGCTACCTATATCCTTTCTCTCATTCCAATTTGAATAGTCATTGCCAGGGCCTTTACACGCCTAGGTTTCAACCGCTCCTTCCTAATAAGTGCATCATCCACAACATTCGCCTTACCAGGATGGTAACGAATCTCGCACTCGTAATCACTAAACAACTCAATCCATCTTCTTTGCCGCATATTCAGCTCCTTCTGATCAAAAATGTGTTGAAGACTTTTGTGATCGGTATAGATAACACTCTTAGTACCATACAGATAATGTCTCCAAGTCTTAAGAGCAAACACAACAGCTCCCAGTTCCAAGTCATGCGTCGTATAATTCTTCTCATGGGTTTTTAGTTGCCTCGATGCATAGGAAATAACTTTGCCTCTTTGCATGAGTACACAACCTAAACCCAGGTTTGATGCATCACAATAAACCATGAAATCTTCCACTCCATCAGGTAGCATCAATATTGGTGCATCACACAAGTTATTCTTTAAAGTTTGAAAAGCTTCTTCTTGCTCCACTCCCTACACATACTTCTGATTCTTCTGAGTTAACGAGGTAAGAGGTTTGCACTTTGAAACAGCAGGGACCATTTTTGTAAATTGTCCAAAACTCTTTTTCTTTTAGTTATAAAAACGACAAGGGCCATTTGTGCCACTTTCCAAACTTGTTTTATAACTGTTTTCGGCTTAAAAGAAATGACAAGAGAGAAAGAGTTGGGGGGGCATTCTTGCCTCTTCCCCAATCTTCTCTTTTAAACCCTGCAACCCACCCCCGTACCCGCCAAAATCAAACCACCCTTTTCCCACGGTTTTCTTGCAATACCACTCTCCCAAGTACCTTTCCAGCTCACCCCTCACCCATTTCCACCTTACCCTGCCCCTATAACTCTCTCCCTGGCACAAACACTCAACCCCGAAGTCCCCTTTAATGGTGAGATGGTGTACAGGGCAAACCAAGGGCTAGGATTGCTTAGGAAGTGTTGTACTCTCACAACAAACACAGCCCAAGTCCAAAGGAAGGCTGAAGACTGCTATAAAAGGGAGAAGAACAAGCCGAACACAAAAAACCTGTTTTTTACTTTCTTAGTTTAAAATTTAATTAAGTTTACTTTAAAATTGTTGTACTCAGTCCATTTTATGTCTATGTTGTAATATTTCCAGCTTATATTCAAGTTAAGAGTTCTTTTTGTGTTATTACAATTCTCAAAATTTAAAGTGTAAGATAAGCTTTCAATCCTGTTTAAACTTGTGTAAGAATGTTTTAAAGTGATTAAAACTCACTTATAATCAATTATCTCACCCCTTTCTTCACTAAAATCAGTTAAAAATCGATTTTTATATAAATAAGGGGGTGTTTGGTTTAACCTGAAAATGGGTCATTTTGGGTTGGTTATGGGTTGTAACCACTCAGCCAACTTTGGCTGAGTGTGTGGGCTTCATTAGGCCACTTTAATCCCTACCTTTAGTTTAAAAATAAGTTTTTAGGTTTCTTTTGGTTTCTGTCAAAATTTGAATAAGCATAAATGAGCTTAAAGGCTCAAGCTGCTTATGCAGCTTAAGCACATTGCTATTGTGCTCATTGTTGGTGTTTCTAGCCATTTTAAAGCATTCCTTGTTCTGTCCTTTTAAATCTCACCAAGTAATAAGTCAAGTGTATGCATGTGTGTTTTTGAAAACCCTCAACTTTTAACCCAAAAATCAGCAGCTTTAATTGAGCCCTAAGCTCCCAAGTTTTGAAAATAAGCTCATTGGAGACCCCTCTTTATCTGTTTGTGCTTTGTTGTGGCTAAAAAGTTCATTTGTGCTTATTTCATAAGCCCAAAAAGCCCCTTAAGCAAACTGCCTTATTTCCCCTGGTGCTGAGCACCAAATTCAGCCCCTTTTATCTAGCTTATTTTGCATTAAGCCCTGAGTTATTTTAGCTTTTATTTATAGTTTATTAGTTGTTCTTTAAGTCCCCAAATTCTTATAGCTTATCTCAGCCTTTAGCTTAGCTTATTCTAGGCTTTAAGTTCCATTTTTTTTGTTTTCTTTTTAAAACTGTCACATAGCTTATTTCACTTCTAGCTTATTTTAGGGCTTATTATAGATACCATAGCTTATAATTAGGACTCCCCTAGCCTATTTATCTGTTCCCTACTAGTTTCTAGCTTATTTGTTGGCTTAAATCCCAAAAAGCCAAGCAAAATAAGCTATTAAGCTTATTAAGCCACTGCAGTTTCAAAAAGCCACATTTCTGGCTTATTTAGTGAGAATCAGCTTATGCACCTTTTATGAAAATTGTTCCCCCTAAGCCCCTTATCAACTTTGCTTCTTTGGCTTTTTGATAATAAGCTAGTTGGACTTGATTTGTAATCGGGGTTCTCCTTCAGGGACCATTTGTGTAATTTC
Organism: Tanacetum coccineum; assembly: GCA_026074375.1. Taxonomy (NCBI): domain Eukaryota; kingdom Viridiplantae; phylum Streptophyta; class Magnoliopsida; order Asterales; family Asteraceae; genus Tanacetum; species Tanacetum coccineum. The sequence goes on from BQNB010003371.1 coordinate 22,530, forward strand.
ATCTTTTAAAGTTACAAGTGTTAGTCCCTGTGGTTAGTTAGCCTGTTACTCCATTAGTCCTTGTGTCCTTTCACTGTTAGTCCTTTAGTTATAACCACAGTTAGTTTTATTTAATTTAAATAATTAATTTAGGTTAAATATTAATTAGTTTAATTACTTTTAATTAAATCAGTAACTTTTAGGGCTTTTTATATTTTTAGAATTGTTAACTTTTTCTTTATTTAATTTTATTTTTTTAGAATTTTTATAACTTTTATTTTTTGTCTTTTTCTATTTACTTAGTTTTAATTAGTTTTTAATCTTTATAAATTCATAAAAAATCCAAAAAAGAAAAAAAAAATATATTTCTTTTTTACAAAATTTTCTTTTGTCATTTAGTGTCTAGGAAAAATATAAAATTTAGTATGTCTAGTAAAAATCATAAAAATATCTAGTGTCTAGGCTTAATTTCTTAAATCTCAGTCTTTATACCCGTTATTTCTAACCGGGTGCGTTTTTAATCCGTTTTCTTTTTCTTTACATTCAAACGACCTCCGTGTTAGTTCTAGTTATCTTTATTTTTTCAAATTAAGTTAATTAAAATTTAATTTGGAATTTCAAATTCAATTTCATCATTATATTTTACTTAAATTATAGTATTAGGTTTACCCGATACCTTTAATTCTGTTCTCCCGTATTTTAGTATAAGATTGTTAATAAATTTTAGATTTCCCTATCAACTATATTTGTTTCCCCGTGCAGTTTTTTAAGATCCCCATTTGTTAAATTCCTAATGATCTGTTTCCCGTAGAATATGGTGTTCGGATAGTTTAGATGGTGGCGACGTGGATGATGGTGAGGTGTGCCGGCTGGGGTGGTTTAGATGCGGCGGCATGTGGCCGGAATTTTGGCCGGAGGTTGGCCGGATATTTTAGAGGGGAGGATAGTGTGTGTGTGGTGGCTAGGTTTTTATGAATGAAACCCTAGCTAGTTATCTATATATACTATAAAGTTAAAAAATAAATGACAAGTCCAAAATAGATGTGGGTTAATTGTGTAAATATTTCACAGGGACTTAAAGTGTAAATTTTGTTAAATAATGGTTCGGGACTCGTTGAAGCTACTTAACGGATGATTTAAAACACGAGAGTTTCGCCATTGCGTTCCAAATGATTTTTCTCATAAAAATGAGTATTTACTTGACTATATTTTATAAATGTTTTTATAAAATATTTTTAAAATGTTTATTATTTATTTGAGTATCATGGGTAAGCGTTGTCCGTAGAAATAAAACTTTAATTTGAGCATTCACGTTTTTAAACAAACATTTTTTTGAATAAAATGTAAAATAATTTATTTAATATTTTTTTATTTAATAAAAAGTGGTAATTAAATATAGATTTAATTATTTTTGTGTCGGTACGCGTTGCGTGCGGTGTTCAAAACTTTGTGAGGCTATTTTAGTCATTTTCTGCTTGGTTTCGTGTCTCGGGTAAAACTGAAAAGTTGTCCGGAATGGCGTTTTATGTCAAATTGTTTTAGAGTCCGCATCGTGAAAACGTGATTTAACGGGTCATTTTTGATAAGTCAACTTAGGAATAACATATATCTTCTCGTTTTCAAGTCAAATAAGTTAAAAATAAATTTGCACATGAGAGATATGTAATAATGAATATGATTTATTATTTAAATATGTTCCAAAAAATTACCGGTTATGCGGTAATCGTTTTATTTGACAATAAAAGATCAAAAGTTAAAAAGTCAAGTCGGACCCGAAAAATCAAAGGGTAGAATAATCATTTAAAATTTTGAAAATTGCCGGTTGTTACAGTACCTACCCCTTAAAGGAATCTCGTCCCGGGATTCAATTCTTGTTAACCTACTGTGTGACTAAGAAAAGATTTAAGATTTAATAAACCAGATTTGAACATGGCGTTGATAATCTTATTCAGCAAAATTTGATGTTTCGACACTTCTCAATATACCAAAATTTTTGGCTAAGTTTGACCAGGATATTTGATCCGTCAAAATAGGTATCTCAAAAAAATATCTTTACAGGTTTTATGATTGATATAATCGCGTTATAAAGAGAGTCTCTTAATAGTGAGAACATCAAGAAGAAAGTGTAGTCGCGTGAGTATGTCTGTATAAAGTTTCAAATGTTCAAGGACGAAGTCTCGTTTCTGATATCTGTAATGTTCGATGATTAATAACGGACGAGGTTAATGAATGTAAGTGTTCAACTTACTTGGTAGTACTAGGATGTATCGCGACCTAAGTCTTCGTACTAGTGGTCCGAAATGAATAGTTCGACTAGATGTTTCGTCGATCAGTGCTTATCTGATTTAGGGGGGTTGCATTACCTATTGGATAAAGTTGTACAAGCTAGGACTGTTCCAGGACCCAACAACATCAACCATAACGATAATAACTATAACAAATGGTGATGGGATGCAGAGAGTGAGGACATTCGAGAAACAATATCCCCGGAATAAAGTTCAACAAATAGGAGGAGCTCGCGGGAGAGCTTATGCGATAGATGGTGGAATATGGTACTCAGTCGTTAGTTCGAGGATGAATCAACTCCATTAGTTCAAGTGTGCACAAGTCGGTTAGCTCCACAAACAGTTCATGATCTTAAGGATTTGTAACGGCAAAAGTAATAACTTAAGAGTGAGATAAGGTAGTTCAAATGAGGCCTTAAGATTCTGCTAAGTGGTAAGACACGATTGTGTTTCTAGACCTTTTTAACGGATTCCGGTGATTATCGGGTTCGAGTTCATACTCGTTTCATATCGGATACCATTAAGCCTACTCATTTATAATTCATTATTTGCATAAAGAAGCGTCCTAATTTATGTAAATAATGAATTGATAAACTTATGGTTTGGTGATTTACAATTTATTTATTTAAATGAAGAGGCGTCCCAATCCTTTCAAATAAAGAGATTATAAATCATCCTACTTAATAATTTCTGATGCAATACGCGTACTCACATAATCTTCAAAGTGGTGGTCAACATGACGATGCAGTTGTTCTAATGAGCATGGAACGAGTGTTTAAAACTCGTCTTCGGAGACGGGGAGTAAAACTATCAGGGGAAATCGACATAGCTTTCCAAATAGTTGATGAGTACTCGGTTAGAGTAAATAAGGTAAAGGTCTCTATGAATGAGTCAACATAACAATTATCATATCAATCCTCCTATTACAAGTCCCGCCCATACAAATCTTGTAATACTTAGATTCATACATAATCCCATGTAAACAGAACGGTGACGGGTTTTGTTAACATAGCAATTATCATATCAATCCTCGTATTACAAGTCTCGCCCATACAAGACTTGTAATACTTAGATTCATACATAAGTAAACAAAATTATGACGGCTTTCGTGTAATACAATATTGTATAAAGTTATGAGAAAAATATTCTTAGAGACCATTGTTTAACTTACAATGTCTGAGAATGAAGTGAGACCATTGTGCAACTCACAATGTCTAAGAAGTAAAATAAGACCATCGTGTAACTCATAATATCTTAAGAAATGTCCTAGTATTTATATAATTAACTCTTATATAAATAAACGTACGATATACGCAAAAGGGATGCAAGCATATATATTATATATATGTATGCCTCTACCACCCCCCACCCCACCCCCATGTAAAGCACTCAAAGTAACAAGTAATGTAAAGCAAGTAAGCAAGTATTGTGTATGCACTTTGAGATATGTTTGTTGTTAGGCAAATGTTTGTGAAACGGTTTATATATAGGTAACATATGCAACCTAGTTCTCTATAACCAGTGCTCTGATACCAATCTGTAACACCCCCAAAAATGTTTCGCAGTGGAAATATGTCCGAGGGCGTTACTTCATAATACAACAGCACAAGATACAAGAGAACGACCTCTAAATGTGTTGTTTGGAAAGTAATCTCGTTGATTTTCTTGAAATTGATATAACATTTGTCCCATAATTGCATCACAATGAAAAACTTGAAAGCAATACAACGAGATTTGATCATTTGTATGTAAATAGAAATCCATGAATGTATTTTTGTTAAATTTAGACTCTAATACACATCAAGTAAGCCAAGCATCTAATTCACCTAAGAAAAACATGCTTAAAAGGGTCAACATAAAGTTGGTGAGTTCATAGGTTTGTTTAAGTATAAATGTTGCACCAAAGATTTGCAAAGTGTGTATAACCATTTCAACCTTATATATGTCACCAAATTGTTACGTATGAAAGGTTGCGAACGCAATTGTTCAATGTATGCATGATATTAAACTACACGAAATGATTCAGTATGTATTGTCCGAATAAGTGTTTACGATACTCTATGTTCATGTTACCGGTAGGCACTATGTACCCATCGTAGGTGTCCCCTCCAAGAACACCCGGGCAGTAATGAAAACCCTATGTACCCGTGGCAGGTGTCCCTTCCAAGAACACCTGGGCATTAATGAATATGTACCCATAGTGGTTGTCCTCTCCAAGAACACCCGGGCATCAATGTATATGTACCCCTCGTAGGTGTCCCCTCCAAGAACACCTGAGCAGTAATGAATGTGTACCCCTCGCAGGTGTCCCCTCCAAGAACACCCGGGCATTTACTTGTAGTTATCAGTTCAATCCGCTTAAGCTAATCCGTAATCATTTCAAAAGTAAAGTATGTATTTGTGACCAAAAACGAAGTCAAGTAATGTATCCTAAAGCGAACTATGTAAATGAGTATGTAAATTGATTTGTAACGATTTGTAAACGAACATATAACAAGTTTGCAATCAATCAGGTAAATGAATTTTTTAAACAAGCATGTTCTCACCCTAAAAATATATGTAAAACAAGTAAAACATGGGGCTATAAACTCACCTTGATGTTGCAGAACAGTTAGCAGGAATGCAAATAATAAGCACAGCACGAACGGAAAACAAAACGGCTCGACCGAAAGATGCGGCTTAACTTAACGGCTAAATCCCACTAGCTTTGGATGGTGAATTTGGGTTTTTCGATGGATAATTACATCAACGCGACACGTTGATAAAGGATTGAGGTTTCAAGTTGTATGAGTTTGGTGGTTGGTTAAATAAAATAAATCGAAAAGTAAACACAAAGTATCTAATATATTCAATATATATATTACATATGAAAATGGACAATTATATGATTCATATGTTGAATTATGTAATAAAGACAAACATTCAAAATAAATAATTTGAAGTATATAATACTTTGAAAGTATTATACAGGAAGTGAGAGTAAATAATTAAACAAAATAGTGCGACACGTTTTCGAAAATCACCACTTTAATAAATATAATGTTCTTGCATAAAATTAATCGTACGTTTTAAGGTTACGAATTAAGTAAACGATGTTTCTAAAGTTTTTACAAAAAGTTATGACTTTATTTTCTAGTCGGTGATTTGTAAAATAATATTTTATAAATTAATATTTCATTTTCTTGACGGGTCGTAGCTAAAATAGTTGTCTCATTTGTAAAATTATAGATTTTGTTTGTTGTCGAGTTATTTTATAATTATAATTTAAAATATCTCTAAACTATAATTTAGTCCTATTTATCGGTTTTCAAAGATAATAGAAATTGTAGCGTAAAATACTAAGCATAGAAATTTCGGCATGACCTATTCATTTATACAACGTTTCCCATTTTTACAAAATTTAACGTTTTCCACTTTTTAATCAAACCATATTGCAAAATACTCGCGTTTCAATATATCTAAACTAGACCAAAACAAATAACAAAAATAAGTAAAACCAAACACACCCATATATGCTGTAAAACAGCAAACCAAACGCACCCTAAGATGTTAAAACAACGAAAACAAACGCCCACTTAGGGGCTGTTAACCCCAAAACCAAACACCCCTGAAGACTGTGAAACCAAACGCACCTTATTTGGTTTTTTTGCTAACCCAAACGCACCCTATACGGGTGTTAACCACATAAATAAACACCCCATTGGGCTGTTACTACAGCCAAACGCAACAAACACCCCTTGGGCTGTTACTACAGCCAAACGCACCCGCTGTGGTGTTAACCACATAAACAAACACACCCTCTTGGTGTTTATCAGAACCAAACGCACCCTTTTGGGGTTTTACACAGCCAAACGCACCCTTGTGGGGTTTTATCAAAACCAAACGCACCCTTGTGGTGACTAATAAAACCAACGCACCCTTTTGGGTGACAGGAAACCAACCGCACCCTGGTGGTGGTGCACGATGGTGATGGCAGCGAGGAGGTGGTGTTGTGGTGGGATGTGATGACGTGGCGTAGTGGTGTGGATGGTGGCTGTGGTGGTTGGGTGAAAATGGTGACGAGGTGGTGTGCTAAAAGACTTGCAACAATACTCATACATTTGCTAAACTATGGCAATATAAACTTCACGCTCCTACGGTCTTTTTATCCACTTTGCCTAACCTCATGGTCGACTCAACTGAATAATGATGCTAAAATTACGTTCTAACACATGGTTGGTGAGAGTCATAGGTTTAGGACGGACAATATTAAAACTTTAAAACAGAATTTCTGTGATTATCAAAAAGTCATTTGGGACAACTATGAAACTAACGTGAACTTATGCTAGCATGCAAATCAGATTCACCATAACAAAAAAATCATGCACCATACTGGGTTGGTACGTTGCCCCCCGATTCCACTAATAGTCGGAACGGATCCAATTCCAAATTCCTGACTCTTGTATATTAAAAAATATCACAAGGAGTTGAATCTGCTTAAGGATATTGTTAAATATGTAGACGCACTAACACAAATTACCACTGGGAGAATCCCAAGTTTGCCTACCTAAGTAGAGATAACCAATATCACATTCACTGCAACAATAAGTCATTATAACAGTAACATATTGTCCATACACCATTAACCCACTTAATTCCACAGCATTCAAATCTATCTTTAGATCTTAATGATCATTTTCATCAAAATGTAAAGACATTTTAAAAATTGGACTATGAAACTCACCTGATTGATAGCTTAAATCCATTACACTTCCAAATTCACGAACAATCTACAACAATTAAACACGTTATTAGCTACCATCAATTAGGTATTCAACCCAATATGACGTAACTTCAACTATGATGGATACCTAGGCTATCTATCATAGTCCTATAATCATTTAAAACCTTTACCCATTCTTACATAATTCTTTTATACTTAAATGCTACTCTTTAAACTTTCTGGTTTTAAGCAGAATTTTACTCTCACTTGCGTGCCCTAAACGCACTACTTAAACACTCCCATAATTCAAACCAAAATTCACCATGCTACATATATGTCCTATGAACCTCTCATAGCTCCCCCAAAGTCACTACCCTTTTATAAATACCCCTTAGAAATTTATTAATCCAAAGTGTTTAAAATTCGTCCAGAATCTGACCTTCTAAAAGCATGACATTAATTACCCAACTTAGACCCCTCTCTGACCTTAGCCAAAATTCAGAGGTCACACACAATATATGAACTAACTTCCACGTAAATAGCTGCCTCTAACTCAGTGCTAAGTATTTTAAAAAAATTCAAACAAACTGAATTAGATAACTGTTTTACACACTGATTTTGTATTGAACCATTTGATCCATCCAGCCATTAAAAACTATGAGGGAGGGATTTTATAGTAAGTAGACTCTCTAGGTTATCTCCAGTTTGTTGTAATATTTTTTTTTTGAATCTTTTATAACAGAGTTATGCTCGTTACATAAACTGACCTAACTTTCTGCAGGGAACATACGCATCTAATTCAAGTGATCATGCCCTAACACATGGTCTATCGCTTAATATAATTAATCTAATGATTAAGTAACATCTATATCAAATACTTTCTGGAATTTAAATTGCCCTCATTTTATAAAACTAAATTTAAACCTAAATCCATCATAATCAAGTTACTAGTAAATTAAACGAACTAGAATTATAAGATCGGATCATACCTTAATGCGAAACCCTAAAAATTTCGTCTTCTCTTTTTTTCTTCTCCTTATGGCCGGCCAATTTATGAATGGGGAGGGTTAGGGGTTTTAACCTTGTATTTATAAGCACCTAGATAGAGTTGTAGTCTAAGTCCAATTAGTTTTAGATTAGGACTTTATTTCTTTTTCTTTTTTTTTTCTTTTCTAATTTTCGGATTTTACTATTCATGCCAAAAAAAAATATTTTTTTTTCTTTTATTTTATTAATTAATTAATTATCTTTATACCTTAAATTTTATAAAAACATAAGCTATTTTGTTAAACCATTTTACTTGAAAACTACTTTCTAAAAATAACTTTTCATTTCCAAATTCACTTTCTAAAAATAGAAAGTCTTCCAAAAACCCTCATATTTTAACAAACTCATTTCTTTCATAATTGACACACTTCTCATTTTAATCCATCACCTAGAGATCCACGTATTAACCAAAACAATTCTCTCAAAATACCCAATCAATTCCATCATCACTATAAGTGACTAAAATGAAATTTCTCCATCAAATAACTCATTTCCCTTAACTTAACCTCTAAAACCTAAACTTATCATTAATTACTAACACAAAAATACGTATACGTATAAATACTTACACATTAATCATAAAAACGCTAAAATCTCAATAATCATTTCCTCGTCACTCAAAAGTGAACGAAATGAACTCAACCATCAATCCAATCTCATTGAGATGATCACACTCAATAGATTGATTATTAATACCTCATAAACACATAGAAGCACACATAAACACATAGAATCACATAAACCATTCTTGCAACAGATACATAGTCAACACTAACGGTTTGATAACCTGCTCCAAGTCATGGTTGTTACATTATCCTACCTTGAGGATATGCTCGTCCCGAGAATTTAAATACTCGAGGCATTATGCACTATCGACAAACAAACTGAGGACACTTGACCTTATTGATTCCTTGCGTTCCCAAGTTAAACTCAGGACTCGCTTCGAATACCAGAACTTGTCGCTATAACTATATATTTATGCTTTAAATCATGATCGGGTACAAAACTTACGGTTCCTTGACAAAACAAAGAGTCTTGTCAACCATAATTACATCCAACTTCTACAGTCCGAATCCAACTGCTAGTGATTTTGCTTACCCCCATAAGGGTGCAATTAGCAACACAACATCCCTAAAGGAAAAAGAATACACCAAATCACATGAGTTCGCCCGTCACTCGAGGAAATTCCTTAGAAACATTAAGGTTGTGTAACAACATGTTTTATTTCTTAACTCGGAAATCATAAAACAAAGAACGTTCTTGAATTATGTTTTAAGTTGTTACAAAGCTCAAACGTATCTAAGAAATCTTACGCAATTCCAGGTTTAATCAAATTTCAGATCTCCAATCCAATTTCCGATACTCAGATCACAAGACATAAATTTTCAACCGAACTATAGGCCCAATCCATCCAAGGATCTCAAATGGTCCTACATAACTTGATTCTAACTTGTCTTTCTTTCCAAACGTACTACACCTCTCCAAGGTGAGACCTTCTACCCTCTATAACCTATCAACATTAATGCAAAAGTTTCCCACTACTATCAAGCTAACACTTTCGACAATTTAGTTGCCTTAAGTCTTTCTTGTATTACCACTACCTTGTTGGTTGTTTCTTGTATCAAATCCGATTCATTTAACTTAACCTCTCCAGTTATAGCCCATAAAATGGTAACCTACTTTCCTTTCCCTCCAAGCTTTCAAATGAAGCATATCATACTCTGAGTGATAATCCCCACCTTAGGAAAAATCTCATCTCACATAGTGAGTATTCAATTCTTTTAAAATCTACCATACTTGTTCTAAGCATAGATAGGAATTGGGGTGATTAGTAAGTCTATTGACTACACCCAATCGTATGTATCTATACTCACATTGGAACTTGACAACAATATCCTTAGTTATCCTTCCACTTCTACTCGGGTAACTCTGGTTGATAGCAAACATCCTGAAGACCATTTATACTCAACTTACTTCTGAATACGCTAAATTACTTACTGCCGCATCTAGCTATATCTCTTTTCATACAGCCATCGAATTTGTTAACTAAAACACACAAACATCGTATCCGCTCCAGGATGGATAGAATACTTTGTCGTATACGCCTCTTCAATAGCCAATGTCCTTACATCTCTTTAAATGGAGGTCCAAACCTTGTCTAACCAATATGAACCACTCTCCATATCTTTTCATACTCGTTGGTCCAAACCACACAACATCTTATGTTGACGCGTTCTTTGCTTTGGACATCTTATCCTATACCACCAACATCCTTTCTCGATCTTAGCTTGGATCGTCATACGTCAATCCAGAACTCATTCTTGGCTTCACTTTTTTTTCCTACTCCATGATTCAACAACTACATTTGCCTTTCCCAGATGTCTTGAATTGAACAACCAGCACTCACTAAATAACTTCATCCATCGACTCTGCCTCATGTTCAATCCTCCTGATTGAAAGTGTGTTGGAAACGTTCATGATTGATCCGTTATAAATTACTCTCCAGTTTGTTAATTAATGCCCTCTAGAATTATAGGGAAAAACCTACCCGTTAGTATACATTCCTTCATTAAGAACCTTCAGTTGTCATGACGTACAAGCAATCACCTTCTCCCTTTTTCCAAGCATGCTTAATAGTCCTTGTGTCGCGAGTCATAAGATACTACTGAACTCTCTGCTCCTTTCGCATGCACAAGATCGGGCTATTACCCACTTGATTCTATAACATCAAGATAGCTCCTCTATGCTCGCTTTCACGTTGTTGGATAACTTACGTATTTTTATTCTGTCTGCGTCCTTTAGTGACTCCCGATCTTCCTACGTGCGAATTGTACTCCTCGTAGACTTGGGTCGGTTCTAAAAGATCGTCCGAATATATACGTTAACTAGCTTGTCTATATACGGCCATGCACACCCGGCTTATTAGCTCTATGAAAACCGCTGGTGCATTGGTTAACCCAAAAGGCATAGCCGTAACCTTTAACGTGTTCCATTACGCATTCTAAAAAAAATGTCTTAGTGACACTCATCTAGTGCCCCTTCATTGGCGACATCACATAGAATTTTCTTTCTCATCCTATACTCGAAATATCTATGGCACATTTCAACTACTCTCCTTTCTTCTAACAAGCAATACAGACGCTTCTCACTACAAGAGGTATTATTCAAAAGTAAAACAAGAAATCTCCATTTCCCACTTGGATTTTGGAATAATTTTCATTCACTTCGTACCATCAATCGCACCACTCAGAAGATATGACCTACGATCAACTCTAGAACCACGCCATGAAGAAACACCAAACTTCACATGCACCAATTGGTATGGACCCAAAAATCACACAATTCCCAAAGAAAAAAATAATCAAATGTAAACATTGACATAACGATTGAACCACAGACCTAATTAACGCATCAACGTGATAGAAACGCCCAATGAATAATAACGTACCAAACCCATTCATTAAAGATATGAACTTTGTACCAAAAATGATTTTTTACCAACGGAAACTTTCACTATAACCTTATCCAACTAATTATAAACATTAGAATTACTTAGTTAAAATATGTCAATATTTTAAGTGTATAAATTAAATGTATATAAATTTTCATAACTTATTTAATTATCATTTTATAAAAAGGATCAAAAGATGGTTAACCAGATGTGTTGCATTTTATTTTTAGTATTTATTTTCAAAAGTAGTTTTTAATACCTAAACGATATGAATGACTATAATTAATTTGGAAAATGAATTTTATGATCACAACAAAGCCATTTCGATAGCAAAATTAGAATCCCAAAATACTTTAAGGATTCCTATACTCAAATGTTAATTTACTTGATAACGAATACGACAAGACACTTTGCTACAATACAAACATACCATAAGGACTCATACTTACCAACGGGCTAGAACCAACAAAAATGTATCTGTCACCTTTAGACAAAGGACAAACAATCAAAACGCCAACGGGAGAACATAGAACACCGTTCTATGATGACACTAGATATTCCAACACAAGCTTTAGATATCTCAACGAACAACGAGCTAACGAACAAACTTAAAGAATCGCGACGACAACACAACAGGTATCGATGTATTCCGAAATGATAGATGATAAGGAAACCTCACCATCTACTTAACTCGATACCATTATAATGCTCAAAAGTGTAAGAGAAATATAAAATAATTCTCTAATCATACAACCATCCTCAACAGGATCTACATCTCATCTACACTAATTTCCAAATAAGCTATCCAGAATTACATCCTTTACTATACATACAAGCAAAACAATGATCAATGCAATTCAAAGTCACAAGTCCACGTGGTGTGACACTTTATAATTATGTTCGCGACCATAATTATAACTTACACCTTTTGCTCACGTTGTATTATTCAAAGACACATATCTCAATGATAATTCAACTACCATCATAGCATTAATCCTATCCAATTATATGTAAACTGATAAAGCCATCTAACAAACCATAAAATTTCCAATCGACCAAACGAAACATAAGTCAACATCGTGACTAAATATTAAATCAATCCTCGATTATAGCAATTGCATGAGTAGAAAATGAAAATAATCTTATGGGTTGGGCCTCGCTTGGGTTTGAATTTTCTCTCTCAAAAGTCACCCAACTCCGCGGGTCCAGTAAGGTAAACAATCTCCCAACGATATCTCCTAGGAGAAGGGGAAAACATGAATAATACAAATAACAAAGGGGTATATACTATAGATTCCCCATAATGAAATAGTATATATTTCTATAATATAGTAGTAATTTCAAAAAATAGAAAGAATTCAAAGCTTTTGGTAGCGGGATACGAGATATACGTACAATATCAATTATGCCCTAAAAGCAACACTATATGAGGGGCACATTACAGCTATAAAGCTAGGCTCAACCACCTAGTTCGCTATAACCATTGGCTTGATACCAATCTGTCACACCGCCAACGCCGAACACGAGGCGCAACATGAATGGATATCTTCAAAATCATGGTGTCTATATAGAGAATACTAAAATGAAAGACAAAAAATTTACAGTAAAGTATAGACATAAGTGTCATAACATTTACCATAATAAAACTAAACATAAAAGCGTTTTATTGATGAAAAAGGAATTTCCACTAATTAAAAGACATGCAACAAATACTCATACATTGTAAAATGCACATATAATTTCAAGCTCCTCGGTCTCTTTTATCCACTTGCCTAACATCATGGTGCTCACTGAAAAATGTATGTAAATACGTCTAAACTACAAGGTTGCGTGAGAGTCATAGGTTTAGGACGGACAATATTAAACTTTAAAATAGAATTTCTGTGATTATCAAAAAGTCATTTGGACAACTATGAAACTAACGTGAACTTATGCTAGCATGCAAATCAGATTCACTCTAACAAAAAAAAATCATGCACTACTGGTAAGGAACGTTACCCCGATCCATAATATCATGGAAAGGATTCAATACCAATTCCAGACTCTTGGTACCGATAACAAAATATCACAATGGAGTTGATCAGCTCCAAGGATCTGCCTACATTAGTAGACGATAAAACCTCATTTACACTACGGGATAAATTCCCTTGTCTTGCCTACCTAAGTTGACGATAACAACCAATATCACATTCGTAACATGCAATACAATATGTCATATAACAGTTAACATATTGTCCATACACATTAACCTCATAATCACAGCATTCAAAAATCTGTAGTCAAAAGATCATTTTCATCCAAAATGTAAAAGAATTAAAATGGGACTATGGGAAATCACCTGTTTGCTAGCTTCAATCCACAACACTTCACAAATATCAAGAACATTAAACATTATTCCGTTATTAGGTACAATCAATTAGGTATTTAACCAAATATGACGTAACTTCAAACTTTGATGGATACATAGGCATATCTATCATAGTCATTTATTCATTATTACCTTTACACCAGTCTTTACATAATTCTTTTATACTTAATGCTACTCTTTAAACTTTCTGGTTTTAAGCAGAATGTTTTCTCTCACTTGCGTGCCTAATCGCATACTTGACACTCTCATAATTCAAACCAAAAATTCACCATGCTACATATATGTCCATGAACTACATAGCTCCCCCAAAGTCACTACCCTTTTATAAATACCCCTTAGAAATTTATTAATCCAAAGTGTTTAAAATTCGTCCAGAATCTGACCTTCTAAAAGCATGACATTAATTACCCAACTTAGACCCCTCTTTGACCTTAGACAAAATTCAGAGGTTACACACAATATATGAACTAACTTCCACGTAACTTAGAGCCTCTAACTCAGTGCCTAAGTATTTTTTTAAAAATCAAAACCAAAACTGAAATTCGTAACTATTTTACCACAGATTTTGTATTGACCATTTGACCAACTTCTCCGCCATAATAATTATGAGGCCGGATTTTATGTTAGTAGACTACTCTGAGGTGATCTCCTTTGATGTAATATTATTTTTTGATCTGTTAGTACCGAGTTATGTCGTCTTTACTAAATCTGCCAGCTTTCTGAAAGGTTTTAGCATCTTATTTAAAGTGATCGAAGCCCTAACGCAATGGTCATATCGCTAATCATAATTAATCTAATGATTAAGTAACATCATATAATATCATAAACTTTCTGGAATTTAAATGCCCTAATTTATAAAACTAAATTTAAACCTAAATCCATCATAATCAAGTTACTAGTAAATTAAACGTTACTAGAATTATAAGATCGGATCATACCTTAAAGCGAAACCCTAAAAATTTCGTCTTCTCTTTTTTTCTTCTCCTTATGGCCGGCCAATTTATGAATGGGGAGGGTTAGGGGTTTTAACCTTGTATTTATAAGCACCTAGATAGAGTTGTAGTCTAAGTCCAATTAGTTTTAGATTAGGACTTTATTTCTTTTTCTTTTTTTTTCTTTTCTAATTTTCGGATTTTACTATTCATGCCAAAAAAAATATTTTTTTTTCTTTTATTTTATTAATTAATTAATTATCTTTATACCTTAAATTTTATAAAAACATAAGCTATTTTGTTAAACCATTTTACTTGAAAACTACTTTCTAAAAATAACTTTTCATTTTCAAATTCACTTTCTAAAAATAGAAAGTCTTCCAAAAACCCTCATATTTTAACAAACTCATTTCTTTCATAATTGACACACTTCTCATTTTAATCCACCACCTAGAGATCCACGTATTAACCAAAACAATTCTCTCAAAATACCCAATCAATTCCATCATCACTATAAGTGACTAAAATGAAATTTCTCCATCAAATAACTCATTTCCCTTAACTTAACCTCTAAAACCTAAACTTATCATTAATTACTAACACAAAAATACGTATACGTATAAATACTTACACATTAATCATAAAAACGCTAAAATCTCAATAATCATTTCCTCGTCACTCAAAAGTGAACGAAACGAACTCAACCATCAATCCAATCTCATTGAGATGATCACACTCAATAGATTGATTATTAATACCTCATAAACACATAGAAGCACACATAAACACATAGAATCACATAAACCATACATTGCAACAGACACAATAGTCAACACTAACGGTTTGACTAACCTGCTCAAGTCATGGTTGTTACACCCTTGTGGTGACTAATAAAACCAACGCACCCTTTTGGGTGACAGAAAACCAACCGCACCCTGGTGGTGGTGCACGATGGTAATGGCAGCGAGTAGGTGGTGTTGTGGTGCGATGTGATGATGTGGCGTAGTGGTGTGGATGGTGGCTGTGGTGGTCGGGTGAAGATGCTGACGAGGTGGTTGCGGCGGTTAATGACGAGGGTGGTGATGGTGTTCGGATAGTTTAGATGGTGGCGACGTGGATGATGGTGAGGTGTGCCTGCTGGGGTGGTTTAGAAGCGGCGGCAGGTGGCTGGAATTTTGGCCGAAGGTTGGCCGAATAATTTAGAGGGGAGGAGAGTGTGTGTGTGGTGGCTAGGTTTTTATGAATGAAACCCTAGCTAGTTATCTATATATACTATAAAGTTAAAAAAATAAATGACAAGTCCAAAATAGACGTGGGTTAATTGTGTAAATATTTCATAGGGACTTAAAGTGTAAATTTTGTTAAATAACGGTTCGGGACTCGTTTAAGCTACTTAACGGACGATTTAAAACACGAGAGTTTCGCCATTGCGTTCCAAATGATTTTTCTCATAAAAATGAGTATTTACTTGACTATATTTTATAAATGTTTTTATAAAATATTTTTAAAATGTTTATTATTTATTTGGGTATCATGGGTAAGCGTTGTCCGTAGAAATAAAACTTTAATTTGAGCATTCGCGTTTTTAAACAAACATTTTTTTGAATAAAATGTAAAATAATTTATTAAATATTTTTATTTAATAAAAAGTGATAATTAAATTTAAATTTAATTATTTTTGTGTCGGTACGCGTTGCGTGCGGTGTTCAAAACTTTGCGAGGCTATTTTAGTCATTTTCTGCTTGGTTTCGTGTCTCAGGTAAAACTAAAAAGTTGTTCGGAATGACGTTTTATGTCAAATTGCTTTTGTCCGCGTCGTGAAAACATGATTTAGCGGGTCGTTTTTGATAAGTCAACTTAGGAATAACATATATCTTCTCGTTTTCAAGTCAAATAAGTTAAAAATAAATTTGCACATGAAAGATATGTAATAATAAATATGATTTATTATTTAAATATGTTCCGAAAAATTACCGGTTATGCGGTAATCGTTTTACGTGACAATAAAAGATCAAAAGTCAAAAAGTCAAGTCGGACCCGAAAAGTCAAAGGGTAGAATAGTCATTTAAAATTCCGAAAATTGCCGGTTGTTACACCTTCTAGTTTCCACATTGTTCCTGATTCTATCACAGAAAAGCACACACCATAAACTATTTTTTCTACACATATAAACACACACACGCAAACCCTCTTTAAAAAAAATTAAAGGTGGCAAAATAGATGGGTTGGATTGGGCTAGGTCATGGGTCTAGATGGGTTTAGATCTAGATGGGTATTCTAGAAACATGGGTCTAGATGGGTCGGGTCTAGATGAGTTGGTTCCGGGTCTAGATGGGTTTGGTACCTTAAATTTTTTAACGTTTTCGCGTATTTTCGATCTAGGCCGTTTTCGTTCGTTTTAGACCGATTTAGACCGTTTTCGACCAATTTAGTCCGTTTTCGACGAAATCGGTCGAAATCAGTCAAAATCGGTCGAAAGCGTATAAAAACGGATGAAAAATGCTATCCAACAAGACCCATCTATAAGTATTAAGGGAGACCCAACTAGATCCATCCCTTAAAAATATTTACCCAACTAGACTCATCTATAATATTAAGAAAAAAAATGCTAAACCCATCTAGACCCATCCTTTAAAAATATTTAACCACATAGACCCGAATATAATGGGTCCATAATTGCCAACTCTAAAAAAATCATGAATAACAAAATCTAAAAATTTCATAGAAACATCAATCTTTTAAGGGAAAAAGCTATAAATGAACTACGTACTTATAAAAACGATATGATATGAATAACCAACATGAAAAACACTCATTATGCATAATACAGTTTTATCTTGTGATTCATTATGCATAACATACTTTTTTCTATGATTCATTATGCATAACATACTCTTTTTCTATGATTCATTATGCATATGTAAAAAATTATGCATAATGAATCAAAAACCCGGTATATTATACATAATGAGTGTTTTTCACGTTGGTTATTCATATCGGACCATTTTTGTAAGTACACAGTTCATTTATAGCTTTTTCCTATCTTTTAATCTAGCAATCATAATTAATTTATTCTTCTTCTACCCATTATTAAACCACAACTACCAATCTAAAACCACCACTCCAATCATCATGATCTGTAAAATCAAACCCTACCCCACCGCCGCTGCCAAGTTTTATCCCCACCACCTACAGTCGCCGCCAACCACCTGTAGTCGCCGCCAACCACCAGCAGTCGCCGCAATCTTCGCCAACCATCAGCGGTCGCTTCTTCTTCAACCATCTAATTCTTGCTTATTTTTGAAGGATTAAATGGGGATCTATGTGTTTAGGGTTAGGTGGTGTGATAGGGTTAAATGAGAATATATTGTGTTTTCTAAGTTTAGAAAATCTTTAAAAGTGTATCAGTTGTGATGTATTGTCGAGTTTATAACTCGTTGATGGTCCACAACATTTTTTCTAAATGAATGAACTTAACTCTTCTTAGCTTAAGTAACAGTAGAGTTATGTTTGTGATTTGGGATTTGGATATTGTATTCGAGGTTTTAGGGTTATAATTTGTATATGATGAAGGTTTGAGTAACATGGTTCGTGGTTATGGATTTGGTAATATGTTTTTGTGAGGGTGTTTTGATTTGTGGGTCGTGATGATTTTTTTGGTATTTTAACATATTTGTGTTAGATGGTGGGTTTTTTTTGTTATACGTGTATAGATTTGGGTTATACCCAATTGATATTTGAGAGAGTGTGTGTATTTAGGGTGTGTGAGAGAGAAATGGAAATGAAGAAGAAAAAGAAATAAAAGAAAAAATTATTTAATATTATTATTTTATAATATATAAATTAAAAAAAATATAAAAAGAAGAGGACGAGGGTATATTAGTCATTTCAGTTCGATCAAGGACCAAAAGTGAAACCAAACTTTTAAAATACGGATAAAATGTACAATTTGGCCAAACCACAAGGACCATTTTTGTAATTCTCTCAAATGTGGTGCTAGGTTAATTAGTTTTATGTTTAGTGCATGTTTCACCTTTATGACATTGGCTATGTATTGTTGTCTGCAGGTTGATGTTCTATTTCGTATGCTGTTTCGGGTATCAAATAGTTGTAGTTCTATATGTGAAGATATGTGTCAACATCCTTAAAAATTTTGTTATAGATAACAAAGTATTTCTACATCCATTTGTTTTATTAGAGAGCCGGGTGTTTTATTAGTACAGGTTCAACCATGCTTGTCAAAAGCAGAACCTATTAATTGGCTTTGTTTAGGTGTCTTAGACTCTTAAATTCTTATGATCATTTAAAAGTAAATAGTTAACATGGTCTTAGATAAAATTGATATCCCAAAACTTAACCCATATCACACCAATAAGCAATAAGCTAAAAAAATAAAGGAAAAATGGAAAATTAGAGAGAGAAAGTAGAGAGAGAAACAAGAGATAAATATTAGATTAGAGAGAAGTTTGATGAGTTACAAATGAAAGAAAATGCAACCAACACCCTCTCCATGTGTGGAGAGGGTCCTGGTTCGCCAGATAGTATATATATAAAATACTACTAGGCAAATCAATGATAAAAAGATTCCGGAAGAGATATTCCCGGGTCGGCTTGGCTTTATCTTGGGCTTTTGATCCCTTAAAATGGACAACATTAGATTACAACTCAAGCCCATTTTACCCTCGGAATAGCCTATTACATTAACAAGAATAATTGTGACTAATTAAAGACCCGATAGACATCTTGTTCGGTAACTATTATTAAAATTAAGGTAACAAATCTCCCCCAATGTGAAAGGTCTTTTCTTTGATCTCCCAAGTTGACGTTCTTCGATCTTGGAGGTTATTTTGATTAGGGGACTTTATTTCCCTATGTTGAAAGATATGACGTTTGAGTCTTGCATTTCTTTTGGTCTTGTCTTGTCTTTTTCTTGTTTTGTAATGGTTTGTCTTTCAGGGCTTTTTTTAGACCGGACCGTTAAATTTTCTTGCCGGTGTCGTTTATGTGTTCGTGATTCTTGAGCCTATGGTCTTTTGACTTTGAGTTCTGAGGGATCTTTAATCTTGCCATCATCTCCTTGACTTTGAAAATCATTCTTGATTTGACTTTCTTGATCAACTTTGATCTTGACCGAAATACCCTTACTTATGGCATCATGTTTGCCTTATATGAACATAAGGCTAACAAATCTCTCCAATGCGGATTCTTGAATTTGACTTTGAGGATCTTTTGAGGGAAGTATTTATGGGATCAAAATATTGATGCTAAATGATTGCTTATAAACGGCTCGAGTCATGTGTGTGTGGTAATGGAATCTGGACTTCGCTGGTTACATGGTTTTGCAAACACCGACGATTGAATCTGCATTTTTTAAAAAGGTTAGGTGATTAAACAACAGATATGGACGGAAAGTATCCTTTGGTTCACTTTGTCGAATACGGTTGCAATAACCATCGGTTTCCTAGGTTATCAGTATAAAATTACTGCATGTGATCAGATTAGTAATTCCACTATGAATCTTTTTGACGGGTTTCGCACGTATCCTAGGTCCGTTCTCCTTACCAAGAAGGAGTCCTCAAAAGCATACACACGGTAAGGAGTTGAAAACGAGATAGTTACTATCTTTTTTATTAAGTCATCAATTCAATTACCTAGACCAAAATTGATATCTAGTTGTCAAAATTCGATTCATATAGGAACTCTTGGCAGTTCACCACCAAGGCTTGTTTGATGTTGGCTAAAGGCAAGGATTTCCATCTTCCATGTGAATACTTAAAAGTATCACTCGGATTCGAATGGTTATCGCCAGATCTCAACGGATAATGGTAGGACTCTTTGTTACAACTTGGTGAACTTTATGGTTGTTTCTACAAAGTGTTATTTTGACATCTGTGTCCTAATGAGATTTTATAATTTGTTCTCTTCTGGGCTCTAGACTCATTTGTGCCACTTTGGTTTTTGTTAATCGGAGGGCTTGGGAGAGATGCCAATATTCAATATCAAACAATCACGGAGTGGAGATGTCAATAGATATAGTGGTGAGTATCTCGTGACAAATGAGACAAGTTTATTTTGAGACAGAAGAAAACTTATAATGGCTTTGCATCACTGGGTCCATGAACGGCTTTTCTTCAATATCAACAACCATCATTTTTGATTTGATAGATTATGTATTGCCTGGTTTCTCTTTCCTAAGTTTGCGTGGAGGGCTGCTTTGTTTTCACCGCCTTTTTCATACTTTACTTTTTATTCTTCAACCCTCATGCTTGCCAAGACGTCATTTACTAACACATTGTTGTGATTATTCCGTGTTTAGCTCAATCTTAGACGGCGGCACTTATTTCCCTTATACTCATTCTCTCCACTACTAAACACTGAAGGAACTTTTTTTTTTATGTGGCTTATTTATAACTATGGATTGTCCTTGGGTAGATCCCTACGGTTCGGGTTGGATCCTAGGACTTATACCGAACCTTAACTCTTATGATTCATTGACGTCGTGAGATTAATTGGGTTGGTTGGGTATTAGAGTTGAAAACATAAAATACTTTTTCTGACTTTTGAATATTCCTACACCATGTGCTACCGAGATTCGGAAAATTGTTTTGCAATGAAGGAAAATGTTGCACTTCGAGTCGTAAGATCACATTATAACTATATCACATTTAATCACCACTTTCTCCTTATTTTAATTTAATAAAACATTTATTATTTGAAATACAATTGATAAAATATATGACATGAAAAATTCCATGGGGAGGAAAAAATTATTTACCACGAATATTGCATGAATTTTCATTTTTTCTGATAGGCTCCTTCAACTTAGTAGTGGGGATACCATTAATTATTTAAAAAATTGACATTATAGGAAAAAATGATATGACACCACAAATATGTTGACGGCGAAGTAAGATTCCTTAATGAACAATGTATGTTAATAATTGACATTATAAGTTTCACATTTTAATTTTCACAAAAATGTGCTTTTGGGATACATAAAATTGGACCCCTTTCTGTGAGATTGTACCCAACACACTAACGGTTTTGGTCTTTTAAAAGCTCCCTCAGAAATTGAGCCTTTTGACTAAATTTTATTTGGGGAAGGAAGTGTTGAAACACAATTTTAACAAAATAACCCACTTTTTATTGAAAAAAAGATACCCACAAATATAATTTGTGGGACAATTTGACAGTGAAAGTTTTTTTTTGAAAATTGTGTTCAATGGTTTTAAAAAAAAACCATAAAGAAGATTTCTCTTCTTTTGCTAGAGTGGGTGCACTGAAGTGTACACAACCCTGTGATAGTTGGGTCTGGGTTGCAATTTGAATTGATTACAAGCCATTGGCAATCTAATGCTTCTATCATGGTTTTCATATACAAGCCATTGTCATGAGCTCAAAACTTTTGAATGTTTTGATTTGGAGCCCAAGACCCGAGAAATTTGACTTTCTCGTTGATAGGATAAGTTATCTAAAAAGATACACTTTCCTTACATTGAGGTCCGAGTTATGTACTGATTTGCACATAAGTCATAAAGAAAATTTAGAAATGACATGTTTTGAAAGCATTTGAAACTATTGCTCGAACTTCATTTACACGCCCGTGTCAATGTTAATCAACATTTCTAGGTACGTAAATGTTATCGATTCCAAGAGACATGTCGAGAAGATTCTTTTTGGTGTTTTTGAATTTTTTTGATTTTATATTTTGTTTTTATAGATTTTATATTTTTATATTTCTTTTTGTTGGTTTTATATTTTTGTATTTTCTTTTTCAAAAATATTTATAAATCAAAATAAAGAAAAAAATAAAACTATTTACAAATCGAAGTTTCCATTAGCAGTGATAGTTGTTGCTAGAGTTGAAGTAGATGAAGTTGAATCTGGTTGTTGTTGACGTTTAATGGATGCATCAGCAGCAGTAACAACGGAATACTTTGAAACAACTTGATTTACTCCACTGAAATATTCGTCAAACAAATGACCAAATAGACTTTCCAAATCTATCATTAACGTTATGACTATCGTATTTGCTGAAGGAACTTTTGTTGACGTTGTGGTACGAGTCTTGAACCGTTTTGTTCAAACGTTATTTTTCTGTATCATCATTTGTGTCCACTTTGACAATGGTTTCTGAGATATCAGCTTTTTTAGCAACCATACTCTGAGATTTTCCTTCTTGACATTACATAAGGTACATGCACTTAAATCAAGACTTTGTTCCTTCTGAACATTGATTGATGTACCTGCACTTACATCCAGAGTTTGTTTGCATTCATGAATATTTGGGATATCTACATTTGAACCATGTGGTGGTTCACTGTCAACCTTGCTTGTGCAAGAATCGAATAACTTTCTTGTAGGAATCCACCTAAGACCAACAGATTTGAAAATTCTACCTGTGGGTTTCCACCTAAGATCAAATCTAGGAGATGTTTTCTCATACACAGCGGAAGACTTATTAGGAGAAAACCTATGTCTTGTAAAGATCTGCCTACCAAGTTTCTCAGTATGAATCTTTTGATCTACGGGTTTGTTACTGTTTCTGGTCTTATGGGATTGAATCTTAGCAAGTGAATTCACTTCCTTCACGAGTTTTGTTATACAAGCATCATGATTTGCATTAAAGACACACTTATGACATGTAGAACAAACAAAGTGTTTGGAATCTGAGAAAGAAGTAGAACTCTTAGAATGATCTGCTTTGGGCACAACCGTTATCGTTACGCAACTAATCTTAGATACAGGCAAACTCCTAGTTGAGTGATTAGTGCTCCCAGGTTTTGGTTTGCTACCATCAGCAGTGCTTTGAAATCTAGCAGAAGGTATCACATTAGTTTTTGAGTTCCTATCTCTTTCTTGTGTCTTTTTCCTAGCTTCATCTAGATAGTGATTATGAACCATGTCATTTGAACTAAATCTTGACATGTTCTTAGAACTATCCCTAGATTCTCTAGATGCAATCATATAAACAGGTTTTGCAGAAACAGATTCTCTTCTCTTAGGCAAATAGTGTTGAGTTACTGGTCTTGACAAATTGTTACTCACATCAACTTGGGAGGCAAACTGTGGTTTTGACATTTGAGGTCTTTTATATTTAAACGCATTCGGTTGTCTAACAACTGATTGTTTTCTTATTGATTGCAAAACCGGTTTCCCCAAGACTGATGTTTTAGAAAACTTAGTATCTACACTATTTCCTTTTAACTTTCTTAAGTCATTTTTTAAAGCAACAATTGCAAAAACCTTTTCCTGAATCTGAGCTTTTAAATCAGCATTATTAGCAAGCAAAGAAGTTGTCTGTTCTATAGTCTTAGATCTCGTAATTTTAATAGAATCATACAAATCTTTGTAATGCTTTTTCAAAGTCTCATTTTCTTTACGCAATTTAGCCACACTATGTTCTAATTCGATGTTCATTGTTTCAAGTACATCAATTTCCTTTTTAATCTTAGCTTTATTACTTTTTTCATTCAAAAATTGACCATGTTGCCCTGATTTTAAAGCTTGATTTTGATATTTAAGTTCGAGAGCAATACAATGTGCTTCCATTTTTGAAAAATCTTTTTGAAATTGGGCAACAGTCTTTTTGAGTAAAATATTTTTAGAATCGAGTGATTGTTTTGAGTATTCAGTTGTCTGGTTATCAGGTGATGAATCAAGCATATGACTTTTAACTTGACATTGTTCAAGATACTGGTCAACCCTACCTTCATTAATGATTTCAGGTTGCTCAGTATGTTGTTGTCCTATAGCAAAGATATTACATTCAGCAAAGTAATTGTACCTCATTCCATTGGCTCTTCCATCTAAATTGTCTGATATCGCATCATCAGCTTCGTATCATTCCCTGACCTGCTGCTGTCATCTTACACTGTTGAGTCTATCCTAATGCTTTCTGTGTCAATCAAATCAGCATCCAATGCTTTACCCGTATCAATCTTACTCTCTTGCGTCTGCACTGTCTTTTATTCACCCTTCTTTCATATCTTTCTTTGATGACGTGTTCATTCAGAATGGACTTCTTAACATTACCCAGGTGTTAGAGTAGTGCATCTCTGAAGTATTGAACCTCGATTCCAGTGTATTCAACAAAGTACATGTCTGTCGTTTGACTGTCATAATCCAATGAAAACTTTGAATCGATGAACTTTTAGAACTTGTTGTTTACCACCCAAAAGGCTGTCATGGATCTATCTTCTTGAAATTCATCTTTGTCAAGTTGCTTTTGTAGTTGATCTACGTTGAGGAGCATTGTACTTGTGAAAGTATCAACATCTTGACCAAAGAGTGACATGAATGCTCGTTTGAATCCATATTTGATGCGAGTGCCTTTTAAATCATCTTTTGAAAGAACTTGAAGGTGTGAATGAAGAGATCGAAAGTATGCCATGCATATTTCCTTTGCTTTTGACATCTTGTATTTGATTGCATGCACATCTTTTGTTTCAGAAATTCAAGCTGCATTCCTTTACTAATTTGCTGGATGCAGTCTCTGAATTACTGTCTTCTTTCTCAGAACAAGTGTTTTGTATGACAACTAAATCAACTTTCAATGAATCAACATTCAATGCTGAAATTGGATTTGAATGATCTTCTTGTGTGTTTGCATAAACTCTTTGTTTCAACAATTGTGGAGTTCATTGTTGGATGAAGAATTACTCAACATTATTTTCCGATTGGAGAATCCATGGTACAGATCATTGCATCATTGAAGGATTGAGCATTATATCTTGTATATTTCCTCATACGCTCTTCGAATTCTGAATGGAAAGCATTTTCAAACTTTGTTCTGAGATCAGTCAAAGTAGTTGTGCAATCAGTCCTAGAAAGTATATCTTTAGTAAGATGTTGTTCTAGTAAATCCAAGTCTTGAGAGAACGTTCTCTTAAAATAGGCTCTGTGCCATAATCTTGTAAATTTGCTGAGAGAAACTAAATAGAGACTTGATTTCTTAAGAACTGTGCTGCATCACTCTTGAAAGTTGTGTCTTCTCATGAATGTAGGAATTTGAACACGAAAGAACTATGACATTCTGAAGAACCCTAGATGTTTGAGTTTGCAAATTGGAATTTGAAATTGACATTATGAATGATGTGTTGAAATGGATATTGGATCTTAAGTGTTATGAAGTGATTGATTATGGTTTTAAATAAATTAACGTTCACGGGATTTTACAAATCTTTGATTAAAACAAAGAAAAGAATCGTATCTTTAACGGGATTTTACAAAATCAAGAAGAAACCGTGAATGAATAATTAATTGACATTTTAAGTATGATTAAGTTGATAGTTGGTTTGATTGGTTATATGTGAAGTCTAAAATGATGTTCTAAGTCCTTCAAGTTTGTTTGTCTTGATGTTATGTTTTGATTAGACAATGATTAATAGATTCCCAAATTAGCAAAACGCAACGAGTATGATCAAAACGCAACGAGTATAATCAAAACGCAACCAGTATGATCAAAACGCAACTAGTATGATCAAAACGCAACGAGTATGATCAAAACGCAACGAGTATGATCAAAACGCAACCATTAGAGAATCAAAACCAACGAGTCTAATCAAAACGTAACTATAATTATCAAAACGCAATAGAATGATCAAAATGCAATGATAGTGACAAAACGAAACTATTACAAAACGCAACGAGGGTATGAATCAAAACGCAACGAGTATGACAAAACGCAATGAAGTATGATCAAAATGCAATACTTTCTTTGGTCGAAAACCTACATTGAGCAAAACGCAACGAATATAATCAAAATGCAATCAACTCTTGAGGCAAAATGCAATCAAGAAATTAATTGGGCAGAGTTTCTCTTAGTCAAAAACACATAAGGTCTTCAACTTGTGACAAAACGCAACGACTTGAGCAAAACGCAACGAATCTGATCAAAACGCAATGACTCTGATCAAAACGCAACGAATCTAATCAAAACGCAACGAGTCTGATCAAAACGCAACGACGAACACCCCTTCAGATAGGCAAAACGCAGCCAAGAAAAAATCTTCAAACTTTCTTGTAAGCTACGAAATGATGTTAAAACCACCTAGTAATGATGCAAGGAATTGATCTAAGCCCAAAAGTACAAGTCTTTAACACTTTTAACCACGAAACAAAGATCAAAGTTGATTTTTTTCTTGCTTTTTTCGAACCAAAAAAAATATAACCAACTAACCCACGAATTTCACACAAAACAAACACTACACACCCCTTGGCTCTGATACCACATGTTATCCCATGAATTTAATCCATTACACAACTATAATCTTTACCAATATGCTAGAAAATAAGATGGAATCTTAGAGAGAGAAAGTAGAGAGAGAAACAAGAAGATTAGATAGAAAATGGTGAGTTGGAAAGTTACAAGTGATAGAAAATGCAACCAACACCCTCTCCATGTGTAGAGAGGGTTATATTTATACCCAAGCCTTGCTATCTTGGCACTTGGGCTTTCTAAATGGGCCGGGCTTGGTTTAACTTGGGCTTTTAAGCCCCCGAAACACCGACATATATTAGAATTACAATCCAAGCCCTTGAACCCGACAGCCTATTACAATACAAGACCTAGTTGTGACTTTCAAGACCGATATAATTCTTGTTTGTACTTAATATAATTAAGTGCCTAACATGGATGTTTAAGAAGATTTTAATGTGCAACCCCTAAGGATAGTGTTTAACCCAATTACCCTCCCGTCAGCTAGTTCGACATCATAATAGTGATCAAAGGTAGATGGCGTGATGTCCATTTGGAACTAAATGCAGTAGACACAAAACTCCTATCGGCCCCAGTATCAAATAATATAGAAGCATAGCGTTGTTGAGGAAGGAATGTAACCCTCACGATATTGGAATCATGGGTTTGTCCTTGCGTGTCCCACCACACACACTTTGGCTGGGAAGCCCTGTCATTACCACTTGATTACCATGGTTTTTGTATGTTCTTTAGCTTGGACTTCCCTCCTGAAGTTGTCCCTGAACTTCACACATCTAAGCAAGTATGTTTCTCGGCCTAACCCAATGCCATCTCTGATTGTTAGCATTGTTTGGCATTTCCTGAACTCCTACAGTCACGAGAAAAAATGGACAAATTTGTTGCTTTTTGGTGGGAAAAAAAAAAAAAAAAAAAACATTTTGGGAGCACACACGTACCGTCGGGTGATAGTTTGCCTTTAAATGCATAGGGTTTTAGATCCCCCGTATGGGGGGCCCCTTCTTTACCAGTCCCTGCATATAAGCCCTGCCATTGTTTTGCCTCCTTGTTCTGTTGTTGTTGGTTTTGATTGTTTCGGGAAGTGTTTTCAAACTTCCTTTTGTTCTCAGCCTGTCTTTCAGCAATGGTGCTGACTTTCTTATCCATTAGTTCAGTGGCCATTTCAACAGCCTCTTGCATGGTTTTTGGCTTTGATGCTACAATATTTCCATGGATCATGTCGGGCAATCCGCCGACGTACCTTTCAATCTTGTCAGACTCCTCAGGAAACATCCTAACACACAGTAGTGCTAGTTCCTGGAAACGTTGGTTGTACCCTATCACATCAGTACCCTTCACTTTCAAATTCCACAATTCAGCCTCGAGCTTTTTCATCTCGTTCCTTGGACAGTACTTGTCAGTCATTTTCTTTCTCAGATCGGCCCATGTCATTGCATATGCAACATCATGACTGACAGTCAAAACATGGGAATTCCCATAAAAAAAAAAAAAAAAAAAAAAAATTTGAGCAACCTGCTAGCAGAATACAAGTGGAAAAACGTTAATCTGATTATCCACAGAGCAGTTTGCTTATGTGGAAAACATCTCCATCCTTTTGAAACAATTGAAAATAATTCAACAACTCCCTTAATGCCTTTGAAATATAGAGGTTTGCACTTCATAAAGTCTTGGTAAGTGCATTCTCGAACAATGCGTTCAGTCCTTCTGCCACCCGTTCCCGAAGTGTGGTTGTCATCGCCATTCCTGTTTTGCAGATCTCCTATGATCTGCCTTCAACATCTCTGAAGTCACAGCCTGTCTCCTGAGATCAGCGTCAAGCAACTCTCTGATCTCTGAGATCTAACCCACTACGGTAGTGCGCAGTGACATAACCTCTCCGCGGGCAAGATCACTCGCATCCATCGATAGCCTCCAAGTCTCTTGGGACAATCTAGCCTCTGTCTCCATCTGATGACGTGTATATGCATGTGCTCGTCTTTCTCTAAATAACATATTGAGCCGACCAGCTAATAACTGTCTCTGACTCTGCTCATCGTCTAACCTCGTATAAACCTCATCCGTGTCCTGCCTAACCCTAGTCTTAAATGTTGTCATATGTTGACCCAACTCTGTATCAGTACTAACTAGTGCCCCCTGCAGGGTCTCAACTATCTCATCCCACGAGTCAGTGATCCCATATCCAACCTCTCTCTTTAGATCAGGCTTGATCTCCCTATCCATAGTAGCTACAAAGCCATAGTCTGCAACATCAGATGAGCTCTCTCCTACCTCGTATCCAAGACCAAGAGCGATACCTAACCTCTTCCGAGGTGGTAAGGTAACCTCGGGTTTGTCCTCTCTACGACTAGCAGAGGGAAGTAGCAATAGTGGTGATGAAGTAGGAACTGATATGGGCAAGGGTGGTGGTATCCCTAATGATGGTGCATCTGGTCTGGTGGGGGAGAGTATGAAGGGTGGTGGTAATGGTAGAGAATGGGAAGTAGATGCGGCCTCAGCTCTCATCCGGATCATCGTAGCTCGATAGCCCAATGAACGAATGGGGCTAGGAGGTGGTGCTGGTGATAACACAGGTAAGGGTGGTGATAGTGGTAGTGATGGAGAAGGTATCTGGGGAAGTGGTGAAGACCATGGGGAGAGTGGTGATGATGGTGGAGTAGATATAGCGAGAAGTCTGGCAACCTCTGCATCAGACCATACTGGTGTAGGTACTGGAGCTGGAATAGAAATCCTAGCTGTCACACGATATGCAGGGTGTGGTGGTGGTGTGGCCGCAGACTCATCAGTCTCGAACGGCTCTGTCTCCTCCGCAGATGGGGCCTGATCAGTAGCTGGTAAAGCAACAACTACAGAGTCGGCAGGAGCTAGGTGCTCCTCCTCCTCCTCCTCATCATCGGCCTCGATGTCCATGTCATCATCCTCATCATCCTCTGATGACCCCTCCTCGTCATCGCCGTCATCTCCTCCATCGGCAGGATAATCGACAGGATCCTCCTCGGGGTCCTCATCGTCATCCTCCTCCGGGTCCGCCTCAGGATCGGACTCCGGGACATAGTCAGGTGACTGAGCAGTGGGTGAGGCATCCTCAGCATATGGCTGATCCTCAGCAACAATCTCATCATCAGCATGCTCTGGGCCTGGAACATAATCTGGCGAAGGTGGTGCCTGCTCTGGCTCCTCAGGGCCAGGCACGTAATCTGGAGAGGGTGGGGCCTGAAGAGCGGCCTCCACGTATGGGTCCTCTGGCATCCCAGGCAGCTCAAGGTACTCGTGATCATCGGCTCTCGGTGATCCTATGTCTGATAAACCCTCAAATGGGCTGGAAACCTCCGTGTATGTAACCCCCGATTCATCCGAATCTGACATGACTGAATCTGAAAATTCAAAATAGCTTATATTAGTATTTAATATAAGACTCTTATAGTAATATACATTTATATCATAACATGTATATCAATTATGAATGCATCTAGTCCAACCAACTAATGCAACAAGTAGTGTATGCATGAATGTATGCACATATGTATGTCCCGTGTAAAACCCCTTTGTATGAATTCGATGTTTGAAAACGGTTATAGTCCAGCAAAAACATTTGACCTGGTTCTCTATAACCTTGGCTCTTGATACCAATCTGTAACACCCCCAAATTGGGTCGCAGCGGAATAAGGGTCCGGGGCGTGTTACTTCATAGATCAATAACACAAGATGTATATAGAACGACCAAAAAGTCGTTTAAAACTGATACATTGGATTTAACAAAGTATTTGTTACATAAGCCGAAGCTTCACTTGTCCACTTGTTCAAAATACAAAGATTTCTAGCCCATATCTAGCCCAATAACTGATGTATAAAATGTTAATGCGACAAATCTTGTAATGCATGATATCCAAATCAAAACCACCAATGTATCCCTTGCACCTCGTGCTTATTGACCTCCTAAAAAACATTGTTGTAAAACGTCAACAATAATGTTGGTGAATTCATAGGTTTGATAAATCGTATATTGTAGGACCACAAGTCTTCCCAAGTGTATGATAATGCAACAGATGCAGACATCATATAAATGTAATTACGTTGCCCTAAGCTCATGACACTGAAGCTCGACATAAATGAATACCATATAAATGGCCTCATTTTTTTTTTTTTTTTTTTTTTTTTTTTTACCCGTGATGATGTTTAACCTCAACATCCTATGTTCGGACATGTATACGTTCGTTTGACCAATGATAGCTAATCACTTACGAACGGGGATGTTCAATCCCAATAGATCTAATTCATAACATTTGCGTCCACCAATCCAGTAACAGACAGTGTGATAATGGGCTCAACTAGGGTATTCGCTAACTTAGGATAATGTAATCATAATGTAACAACTTAATCCTATTGTGTCCAATTATAAAACAGTGCTTGTTTCTCACCCCAAAACAAACTTATTAAAAACAAATTATGTAAAAACGTGGGGCTGATGAACTCACCTTGAGGTGAGCGTATATAAGTATATCATAGAAATGCGTACGGTAATTAATGACTCGAGTGCAAACCTTATCCAATATAGGTCGTATAGTTATAATCACATTGGGTAAAACTAATTCCATATATAGTTTCTTATAGCTAATCTCAATCTAATTGTTTTAGTGAGATAATATTTTATAAAGTTAAAACGTTTATAAATATACCTTTGGTAAAAATGACATAACTTTCACGTTTCAAGTCCGTTTCTTGCGTTTCTTATGTCCACGCTTTCGTATTAAGACGATGTATCAAAATATGACATTTGTAGGTTTTGGGTCCACTGATGAACAGTAACCTTTACTGTTCATATCAGTTTATTAATTTACTTTTATAAACTTTAATTATCGTAAACGCAGTATTTTATTCGTTTTAGCTCCGTTTTTAGTAATTCTTTCGAGCACGATCTCGTAATTGAAAGTTCTACTTATTTATGAGGTTTACAAAAACAAATTTTCCTAAGATGAATAGTAAATTTTATAAAAATAGTTTTATAAAAGTATTTTTATACATTTTAAGTATATAAACTCGCGTAATTCATAATTTCTTCGTTTTTAATTGAAAAATTACGTTTCTTATTGTTTTGGAATCCTAAAAATATGTGTGATTTAATAAAAATACCAAACCTTCTGTTTGTAGAATTTTTATAACAAGTATTTATAAAAATTCTTTTATAACTCTGGTTATTATCGTAAAACTCGTAAACTATGTATCTTTTTCGTTATAAATCATTTTTTCGAGTTTCTTACCTTTTTGGAATCGTCATGAGATGTAGTATGTTTATAAAATATAAAAGACAGCCTCAAATTTGTGCCAAAACAGTCACTAATATCTTTTTGAGTTTATTTGTAAGAACTTTGTTTTTATTATATTTTTAGCTTCATATTTACCAAATGTCCTTTGTAACTCTTAATTATACTATGTCATATATATATTATTATAGTCCATAGGTCCATCATTTGTCATTGTCCAAGTTAACATGTTCTTAACAAAGGTTATTCTAAATCATAAAACTTTCATTATGTAACTTTACTTCCAGTCTTATACATATAACATTTTTACACTTAACAACATGGTTACAATACTATAATCCTATTATATCAATGATATTACCAATCTCATAACATATGAAAAGTGTACAATATGGTATGATCACAAGGTAAAAACTCCTATTTAAAGTGTTTTAAAAGTCCTAAATGGTGATTTTTACTATATAGAACATATATACACATAAAATGATAAATGTAAAGTGATTAGAGTTTTTAGATAACCTTGTGATGATGTATGATAGTAGACCACAATATCTAAACCCTTGTTTAGACGAAAAACCAAAGCTTACAAGCTTTCAAAACCCTAATCCAACTAGAAACCCTAATCTTTCTTTTTCTTGCTTCAATACTTGTAAAGGTTTAATCAAACCTTTAAAACACTTGGAGGTATCTTAGATATGATGCATGAAGGTTTGTAAATATTGGAAAATAAGTTGTAAAAATTATTTAAGGGGGGGTTTGTTTGTCGTGGGCTTATATGAGTGACAAATGGAGAGTGTTTTGAGTTTTTGCTAAGTGTTGATACTTGTATGAATGATATCTCTTAGTATGCATGAAATATATATATAAAATGGACTAGTCAAATGAAGAATAGGAAGTCTTCTAAGACAAGATGAGGGTTTTAGGGTAATAGTTGGTCAAAATCACTATGTAGTTCTTCGTATACATTGTCTTCATAGCATCCATATTTACATGTCTTTCTTTTACTTCTTATGTTTCTATGTTCCCTAATGTGTGAATCATCCCATGAAATTATGGAAGAAATGTCTAGCTAGCAAAATGAAAGTATTATACTTGCACTTTTGAAAGTATAAAGTGTAAGTAAATGTGAAAGTGTAATGTTATTCATTAAAGTGTATACTTGCAAGTCGTATAAGTCTTGATGATTTCTTTTAAATGGGGTGTCCCATTTGATACACATGGGTAAAGTTTTATAAAAACTTTGGGCATTGGAAATAAAAACGGTTATTTGTTGAAGCGTAGATTAATTATGGGGGTTTCGGGTATGCCTAAACGTAATTTTATCACGAAAACATATAAATGTAGAACCATAAAATAGTAAATTGAACATAGTCTAATAATTTTCCTCAAATAATTATTTTAAAAAAAAACAAATAACCCCCCACTTTGCTTGATGTAAACGTTTAATTGTTTGATGCCCGTTTACATTGAACGATAATTTTTAGCTTACGCGATTTAACTTAACGATTATGATTAAAAGCAAACGCGTACAATACTAAAAATACATAGTGGATTTATTGACGACGTCAATGACCCTAAAACACGGGGTGTTATAGATACTACAAATGAGTAGCTAATAAGAAAAAGCTCATCACTTCAACTCCTTACGTAAGGCCAATGGTCGATAATTAATTGAAAATAGTCAAATGCGTCACTATGGATTAAGAGCACAAATTCTATTCATCAACGAGTAAAAGATAAAAATTATGTGATTTCAACTTATCAAAGTATTACTTATTTCATATGAATTAGAGGTGTAAACGAGCCGAGTCGAGCCGAGTACTGCCAAGCTTGAGCTCGACTCGAATACTAAAACTTAAGCTCGAAACTCAACTCGAGCTCGGCCGAGCTTTATATTTTAAGCTCGAGCTCGACTCGTCATATAAAATTCTAGCTCGAACCTTGACTCAAGCTCGTGTATTTCCACATATCATGCTCGAACTTGATAAATACTTGGCATATCAAGCTCGACTCGACTCGATTTATGTATGTAAAAGGGTAAATGTGTAATTTAATTAAATCTTGATAAGGCTCGCAAGCTTCATGAGCCGAGTATTTTAGAGCTCGAACTCGACTCGAAAATATACTCGACTAGCTCGAACTCGAGCTCGACTCGTTTAGAATGAGTCGATTTCGAGTAGTTTACGAGTCGATCTCAAGTAACTCGCGAGTTGTCTCGTCTGATTTACACCCCTAATATGAATTGTGTTGTTATTTTTGGATCACTAGTTTATTGTCATTTGATTTTTAAGTACCAAGAACTTATCGTTTGCAACTTCTAGCATGATGAACAAAGCAAAGTCAGTCTTAGATGAATCTATAGAGGTGAATGGTGTGAAGCAAAGTTATATACGTATAATAATATAACGATAATGAAATTGCCAAACTACCCTTGAGGACAAAAGTAGTAAGAAAAATCTACACAAAAATATAATACGTAAGCCGGTAAGTGATTACCGGGTCGTTTTCCCAAAGATTTATGAAATTGAGACCTTGTTTGTTATTTGGACAATGACTTGAATTCGTACGAAGATGATTTATTTTCTAAAATCCTAATCGTGAGCAAATAAAGGCACAATTAAAACTAACTACGAAAAAATGCTAACGGGAATTTAATAAAACACGACAAATAAGCAAGAATACTAAAATTAAACTCTAAATGATTTTCTAAACTTTTTATAATCCTAATTGGCTTATTTAAAAAAGAAAATGATAAGGAAATTCTAAAACGAGGGTGATTAAAGCTTAAAAACGAAGAAAACGAGAACGGGGATCGAATCCCGTTCTTTAAAAAGTGAACTTTCAAAATTTTAACCCTACGAAAGTAAATTTCAACCTAAGCCTAGAATATGATAAAAGAAAATTTTATAAAAAAGAAAATTATTTTTTTGATTATTTTTCTATTTTTTATGATTTTTTTAAAGTTTTTAATAAAAATAAATGATTAAAATTACAAAACAAAACTGAAAAATTCTAGAAAAATTACTAAAAATGTAAAAAGTAGTGGTGGATTTTATAAAAATAATAACTAAAAATAAGCCAAAACAATAAGCCCTAATAAGCTGTTGAAAAGCTACGGCTTTTATAAAAATGAGAAAAGAAAAACGTGGTTAAGAAATTAATAAAACAAGATGTGTTTGAAAAAGACCCAAGGGCGCGTTGGACAGTGTGTGTAGTGTGAGACGTGTGTGTGTAAAGCAAGAGGACACAGGTTCGAATCCTGCCT
Source organism: Tanacetum coccineum (assembly GCA_026074375.1). NCBI lineage: Eukaryota > Viridiplantae > Streptophyta > Magnoliopsida > Asterales > Asteraceae > Tanacetum > Tanacetum coccineum. Next base: position 58,034 of record BQNB010003371.1, read on the forward strand.
CTTGCTTTTTGCTATTTTTTTTATTTTGAAAACTTTCAAAAAAAAGTTATAGAAAAGCTAAAAACAAGCAAAATTTGTAAAAACAACTTTTCCTAAAAGCTAATCAATAAGCCAGTAAATGAGCTTAAAACAGACAGAAAGCACTTAACATATATCTTGCTTATTGCACTAAACTTAAAAGAACTAATAAGCTTGGAAAAGCTAAACTATGAACTAAATAAGCTACGAGCATTCAAAAGCAAACCAAATAAACACAATTGAACAATATCAGAGCAAAACAATAGGCAATAAGCTCAAAAAGCCAGAGAAGCACCTATGCATAGAACTGAATACCAAACAGTCAGGAGGGACTTTTTGAGCTTTTTTTAAAGCCACAAACAGATCCTTATGGCTAAGAAGCTAATACCACTAAAGAGCTTATCCAAAGGACTACTTAAATCAGCATTTTAAAATCATTTTGAAACTCAACTTCTTAATAAAAAGCATTTTGAAAACAGCCAATTCACTCAGTTCATACTACATGAACTGGTTGTTGAGTTTTTGAAAAGACAAAGTGATGTTTTAAAAGCTAAAAACAGATGGCTAAGTAAGCAATTTGATACAAACAAAGCTTAAACAGATCTAATATACCCTACAAACTAATTGAGTAGAAAATTTCAAAAGCTTACACTAATTATTACTAGCTGAATTTAAAGCATGAAAATGACTAGAAGCTAATCTAATTATCTGATGCAGATGACACCTTAAATGATAAAATATTTAAACTAACAAAAACAAGCTTAAGTAACTAGTTTCTATAACTTTAATCAACCAAAACAAGAGCAAGTAGATCAACAAATTTGGTTAAAACAAGCTTGAGCTTAATATGCACAACGAACTGAATTAATGTTGTCAGATTTATACTACAACTTACTCACTAAATTGAATACATATTTAAACCTACAAAGACCACTAAAATATTATCTTATCAATCTTTATTTTATGAAGTTTAAAATGAAATCAAAGACCAATGGAATCAAGCTAGTACTAACTAGGAGTTAGTAAGGCTTTGACCTTAAACAACCTTCATAAAATCTTCAAACTAAATATCAACGTATAAAAAGTGAGATGAAGGCTCATATTAGTATTACCAGATAGTAATAGCTTAATAAACCTATAATGGAAACTTTTTCAGTTAACAAATAAGTTAGAAATATAACTAATGAGTTATGCTACCATTATTTTGTTGATTTTGTATACTGTTTATAACTAGAATATGAAAACTGAGATTAATACTAAAAACTTAACAAAATAAGCATCAAATAAAAATAACAAACAAAATTAAGCTATTCTAAATAATAAAAAGCAGACAATAAGCAAATTTAAGCTACTATGCAAATATTAAGACTAGAATTGAAATAACAGCAAGAGCATAAAGAAATTTAAAGGAAAGTATTTTGTAAACCTTAATCGTGTTGTATAAACTGGGTTTTAAAAATTAAACTCTTTAAGCTCTACCTACCAGCTTATTTTAATAAGCATTTCTAAAACCATAAGCTTCTCCAAACTTAGCTTATCATCAAAAGCTCGTTCCTTTTTCCAAACTAGAATGATAATCAAATTAGCTCAAATAAGCTTTGTGGATGCTTATTTGAGCTTAGAGAGTATAGGTGAACATAAAACAGCTTATTCATAGCTTATTATCAAATTTAGCTAAATTCTCATAAACGTAAACACAATTTTAAAGTAAAATGCAATTTTATTAATAAAAGAAGAAGATTACATGACTTTTAAATGAAAATTACATTAAGATAAGGCAAATAAGCTGAAAAATAAGCTATTCTCTACCTAACTTCTTCCTAAATTCTAGGATGGCCCTTCAACTGTGAGTGAAAGCTTCCTTTTATAGCCTTGAGATGAACATTCTAGATTCCAGGGACGCTCCTCCCTCCTTGATCTCAACCATTAATTCATAACCGTCTTCTTACCATTTGATCTTAGCCGTCTATGACCTTCCACGTATTTGTAGCCAATCAAATGTCTCGAGATCGCCAACGTGGCTCCTCTAGGTGTCAGATGGTGTCAGAGCTTCTAGAAACAAGGGTAATTACCATTTAAGTGGGGGTGAATTTGGTGCAGGGTAATGTTTGAGACGGAAGGTGAATAGTAAAAGGTATTGGAGCCTTTTTCTTTCTTTTAGCTTCGTTTGACCTGACGTTATAAAGGTGTTGACTTGGGTTACGGTTTATATTTAAGGGAAATGGGCCATTGTTTTGATTTGGGCTCGGTTAAGGGGTTTAAGGGATTAGTTAATAAGGAACTTAACGACCGTTAGTCCCTTAATGGTTAAGGACTAACGGTGTTGTTGTTTTAGGACTTTTAGTGAAAATGAATTTAACAATAAAGGTTTTTTGGGTATTTTGACGGTTTTGGCATTTTGTGGGTTGACCAAGGGTTAACCAAGGTTGACTTTGTTGACCTTTGCTAGAAAACTTCCGGCTCTTGTGCACTCTTTCCGTTCCCGTGTTCGTGTTTGTCCGGTTTTGACCATTTTCTTGTGATTTTTGCATATCCGTACCTACACATTCACAAACAACAAAATACACAAATACAAGCATATTTTTGCACATTTTGATCATTTAAGGGACATTTTTGACATACAAAAGATATGTGATTTCTCACATATCAAAATTCCTCAAACTAAGTGATTGTCGTGTCCTCACGCAATATTATATGCTCTAAAACCAAATACCTCAAAACCTCCCCAAACTAATCCTTTGAAAAGTAGCAAAGTCTTTTGTGGGGAGAGTTTAGAAATCACAAGCTTTAAAACACCTCATTTTCCCATTTTTTAAAACTTTTCCCATTTTTATGATTTTTTCTAATTTACAACTTACAACGTATTCATGTATGACATAATGTATTCCTTTCATTTTTCATTTGATAACTTTTAGGATCACAGAACAAAAAGCACAAAAAGTGTTCAAATGGATAAATTCATCGTCCCCGATTTTCACCTCTCCAAGCCAAGCTTAAAAACAAGATCATTGATATAACTAAGATTATTTCGACTTTCGTTATTTTCATAACTGTTAGGGATCATAGAACAAGATGCATTTCGATCCGAGAATGCCCCAAAAAGGATAAATTCATCGTCCCCGACTTTTCACTTATCCAAACCAAGCTTAAAACGAAATCACAGCTAAATATCAGTAAAATGCTAACACTACTCATATTTGCAACTTGTAAACTTTTTACTCCCGACATTTATTATATCTTAAGTGAGTGTGCTTTTTTGAATTTCAACCATGGATCAACGTTTTGCAACATACTATGCTTTACGTTCCACCCGAGAATAATGAGTTTGAAGGCGAGATCATCCCATGTAGCGACTTTCGTCTTGGCACATCCCAACCTTGCGGCTAAGTGACCAGGCTTTTGACACCCCACAGAGACTAGTATCGGGACTCACGGACCTTAGGTTTCAAAAACTCTCAAGTTTCCCGAATATACATAGCTTATAAAATAGAATAGTCAAAGTTCAAAAGCATATTTGAATTTAACAAAAAGAAATCTATTTATTAATTTAATTATTAGACATTTATGCAATTGTCACCCTCGACCTTTTAGAAGGCTGCAACATCGGTTGTGAGCCGGCAAGATGCAGTAAACTTTTATCAGTCTCGGATTTTTATTCTTACTATGAGCTTTCTTTAGAAGACTACCACATCGGTTGTGAGCCGGCAAGAGGTAGTAAACTTTTATCAGCCCACAGCTTTTATTATTATTATATTTTTTATCATCATTATTTTTTTTATACTTTATATAGAGAAGACTTCTTTTTGAAAAATTCAAGTATAAGATTGAACTAAGACTAAAATTTTTGCTATATATCACATAAAAAATTGTTGATTTAAGTTTAGTCTTCAAAAACAGCACGTATATTAGTCCGGTTAAGAGCTTATGGGAGAAAAAGCAACAAGTTACATACATGAGCTCTTAAGATTTCCAACTAATCCTTGTTTAGCATCCCACTCATACTTAACTCTATCATTTTTCGTTCTTCGCGAAAATCGCGAACGCTTAGCCTAAAAGTTAAGAAACAAGCTAGAGCTCAACACGCTCGATCGGGTCAAAATTTACTCTTATTCTACCCAGCAGGATAGTCAAAATTGTGACAAAACACTTATTTTATTTTATTTTGAAAATTTAAATTTTTTCATATTTTTGAATTTTTTTGTGGGAAAACGGGGTACGTGAGAACAATGGGTAAAAGTAGCAAGATCATATCGAAGATATACTACCCCATACTAAAATCAAACATTGTCCTCAATGTTTCCTAGCCTAAGACTTAAAAACCCCATACTAGAACTCAAAAATGTCGAATGCATAATTCTAACATGAAGAAAGTATCACAAAAATCTTAAGCCGTTTATTAAGTGTGCTGAAAGATAAATTTTAGTCGATAATAATCTTTAAGATATCAGATTTCCCTAAACTAATGGCAAGCAAAGGCTAGGAAGCTCGAGTGGACCAAGACAAAACACCGAACACGAGAGTCTTCAGAAAATTTTGGGTCAATCCTGCAAACAATCACAAGTACAAACACAACAAGAAACGGAAGAGTACAAGCCTCCTCACATCACAACAGAAAGAAGAAAGAAAAATAGAAAATGGATAAGCATGGGGTGCCTCCCACAAAGCGCTTTGTTTTTGGCAACCGAGTCACATAGCTTGACTCGATCCCTGAATTCATTCGTCCTTAGGGAGAGTGTGGAGATCCTGGACTACCTTTGGTGGTAAGTCCCCTCCGAAGTAATGCTTTACACGATGACCATTCACATTAAAGTTTGGACCATCGCGTTGAGATAACTCAATGGTTCCGTATGGAAAAACTTTGGTGATGGTGAAAGGTCCTGACCAACGAGTTTTAAGCTTTCCGGAGAATATCTTAAGACGAGAGTTGAAGAGTAAAACTCGATCACCAACATTGAAAATGCGGTTTTTGATCTTTGAGTCGTGAAGCTTCTTCGTCCTCTCTTTATAAATCAAAGAATTCTCGTAAGCTTGATCACGAAGCTCATTAAGTTCATTCAGTTGAAGCTTCCGGTATTGATCGCCCCACCGGTTTTTTTAAGATCGAAATTAGCATGTTTTAATGCCCAATACGCTCTATGCTCTAATATCGAGTAGTAAATACACACATTTCCCTACATAGATCTTGTTAAGGGGTGCAACCAATTGGTGTCTTATAAGCGGTACGGAATGCCCATAGAGCGTCATCAAGCATTAAAAAAAAAAAAAAAAAAAATGCGCGACCATGAGCACTGTTTCCTCCAACCGGTCCTTTCTTCTAAAATTCGTTTTTAACCCACGATCTCGACACCGTTGGACTATGACCACTCTATAAAAAAACGATGTTTGAGGGTGGTAAGCGGTAGCAAGACGATGAGTGACCCCATACTTAGACATTACTTTAGCAAATTTGTCATTACAGAAATGGGTCCCACGATCGCTTATAATAGCTCTTGGTGTACCGAATCGGGCAAAAAGAGATTTCAAAAACTTAACTACAACTCTAGCATCGTTAGTGGGGAGCACCTTGGCTTCAACCCATTTGGATAAGTAATCGACGACTACGAGTATGTATTTATTTCCTCGAGATGACGGAAATGGTCCCATGAAGTCAATGCCCCAGACATCAAAGATTTCACACACTTGGATGGAATTTTATGGCATCTCATCACGTTGTGATATTTTTCCCTGACGCTGGCATGAGTCACAATTTTTGACTAACTCATGGCCATCTTTGTAGATTGTGGGCCAATAAAATCCTGAATCAAAAACCTTTTTGGTGGTGTAGTTGGCACCGTAATGTCCCCCGGTGGGTCCACTATGGTAAGCTGTGAGGATGTCGACAGCTTCTTGGCCTAAAACACATCGTCAGATCACTTGATCCGCACAGGTTTTGAATAGAAAAGGGTCATCTCAAAAATAGTGTTTGACATCTTTGAAAAAATTGTTTTTCTGCTGAGTTGACATTCCTTTGATAATGAAATTCCCTGCATGGTAATTTGCATAATCGGCAAACCACGGGGTACTTGGGTCACCACGAGAAGTCACCATATTCAGGTCTCGAGAGGAAAATTTTCATTTATTTCCTTTGGATCGAGAACATTTTCATACGGGTTTTCTAATCGGGAAAGATGATCGGCCGCGTAGTTCTTGGATCCCTTCATATCAATTACTTTAAAATCGAATTCTTGAAGGAGGAGAACCCAACAAAGCAATCTTGCCTTGGCATCTTTTTTAGCAAATAGGTACTTAAGGGCGGTGTAACACCCCAAAATTCTGGTATGCAGCGGAATGGTAACAATGGGGTGCTACATCAAAGTACAACAATCAAGATATAGGAAATGACCTTAAATGAACGTTTTAAGATAAGATTTCATTCGATGCCATAGCAAAATATCAGAGTTCATACATTAGGTCCCATATGTTTTAAAAGTCATAAACATTTCCACATACGTTTTTAATTAAACAAAAGCTTTATACTACCAAAAGGTGACTTAAGTTTTTATAGATAAAAGTTGCATTGAATTTAAATAAACACAGAATCCATCTTCATTGATATCCATCACGGCTCCCATCCAAGCTTATACCTTAGGACCTGAAATTACATGCTAAAAGTCAACACAAAGGTTGAGTGAAATCATAGGTTTATCGGTAAAAATGGTGGACCACAAGATCGAAGTAATAGTAGACTCTGAAACACATTCAGTAGTCCAAAACGTTTATTATTGCACTAAGCTCATGACCCCGAAGCCTTAACTAGATTTGTGCCCCAATCAGAATATAGGATGCTTGCCAACAACCTAACACCTCTCAATGTTAAATGCACCTTGATCAAACTAGTGACCCAAGGAAAGGTGGGGATTGTCAGTCCCTATAGATCTATCCACAACACTCGCACTTACTACAATAGCAATTAACGGTTCATGATAAATAGGGACTTCACGGCAATAAGGTAACTTAGCAATAATATTCAGGCAGTAATCTGGATAGCATACACTTTGTAAACACTTTGAAAACACTTAGAAAAACACTTGTGTCCAATAGTAAAACAAGCAATGTAATTCACCCCGTAGATTTTGTAAAACAATCACGTAGTAAAAAGGGGGCTATGAACTCACCTCGAGTGAATGGTAATCAACAAGTATTCACAATAGAAAATGCGTCACGCTTACGATCGAATGCAACCTAATCCAATATAGGTCGTATAAGTACTAAACACTTTGATTATTTATAGGTCGTATAGCTCATCATACTATCGTTCGGGCTATCATAATTAAGAGGTCATGTAGTGACGTATGAGGAGCTAGGACACTTTAAATCGTAAATCCAACAACTCGTCGATACGCCACCCCGAAGAGGCCTCATTATGAAACTCCCTAGTAATATAGTACTTTGATTAACTAATACCACATATAATTCTATATAGCTACATCACCATCTAATCGTTTTAGTGAAATCATATTTATAAAGTAAAAACGTTTATAAGTATACTTTAGTAAAACTGGCGTAACTTTCTCGTTTTAAGTCCGTTTCTTTCGTTTCTTACGTCCACGCCTTCGTATTAAGACGAGTTATCAAAATATAACATTTTCAAAATCTGAGTTTTCTGATGAATAGTGATTTTTACTGTTCATAACAGTTATATATTTATTTTTATAGATTTAGTTATCGTAAATCTCGTAAATGTCGTAACTTATTCGTTTTAACTCCGTTTTTAGCGATTCTTTCGAGCACGTCTTCGTATTTAAAAGTTTTATCGATTTATTGATGTTTTAAAAGTATAAGTTTCTGTGGTGAATAGTAACTTTTATAAAAATAGTTTTATAAAAGTATATATTTAACGTAAACTTGAAATCGTCGTATCTTTTTCGTTATAAATCGGTTTTTCGAGTTTCTTATCATTTTGGAATCGTCATGAGGCGTACTATCTTTTTAAAACATGGTAGGGCTGTTACCAAGGTCGAACCAAAACAGCCCCTTTATAATACTTATACATATCCATTTTTATAACTTGTTTTATATACCTTTTAACTTAATAATTTACCACAAGTTTTCCAAGACTTATTATATACTTGTCTTACATATAATAGAGTCCAAGATCCATATTGTGTCCATGAGTTCCAAAGTATCAAGTCCTTAACAAGGCTTAAAAACCTTAAACTTTCTTAAGTAACTTTAAATTACAAGTTTATACATATACATGTTTACACTTAACCAACATGTTACAATACTTATATATCCATTATTTCATGATATTATCAACCTCATAACATATGTAAAAATGTTCAAAACCATGATCACAAGTAGAAATATGTTTTACATGTTTAAAAGTATCCTAAATGGTGATATTGCTAAATAGAACATATAAACACATAAAATGATAACTGTAAAGACATAAAGGGTTTTAGATAACCTTATGGTGATGTAATATGATAACCAACACAATCCAAACCCTTGTTTAGATTGTAAACCCAAGCTTGCAAGATCTTGAAAACCCTAATTTCCAAGTAAACCCTAATTTTCCTTTTTCTTTGCTTAACTCTTGTAAAGGCTTAACCAAGCCTTAAATCTTTCTTGGTAGGTCTTAGATATGATGTAGGAATATGAGTAAGTGTTGTAAATAAAATTTTGTATGGATTTGGTGGTGGTTTGATGTTGGCCGTGGGTTTTAGAGAGACAAAGGGAGTATATGGTGAAGTTTTTCTTTGCAAATGAGAAGTGTGTGAGTTTACTTACTAGTGCAAGCCTTTTATAGTCCTAAGACTAGTCAAAGAAACACAATGAGAGAATTAAGGAGTCTTTGGTCAAGACTTGTGAAAGTCTTTAGGTTTTAATGACTTGGTTCCCTAAAATAGAAATCATCTCATGAAATTTAGGGAATGAATTGACTAGCTAATATCTTATTTGCAAAATGAAAGTATTACTTGCCTAGTATAAGTTGGTAACTTTAAACATATTGTATAATTTTGTAAAGTGTATGTATTGGTTTATTTATTTCATGGTAAATTCGGCTCAAGTGATGAATGTAGGTAAAGTTTTATAAAACTTTGAGCATTTGTTATAAACATAAGTATTTGTTGAAGCGTAGATTAATTTTGTTGGTTCCGGGTATGCTTAAACGTAATTTATCGCGAAACGTAAACGATTTACGTAACCAATAAAAAAAATAAAACATAATAAGTAAATTATTACTTTAGTAATAATAATAAAATGATTTCTTGACGTAAACTTAAATTCGTTTGGTATCCGTTTACGCTAATTGTTGATTTTTAGTTTACGCGATTTAACTATATAATAAGAATTAAAGTAAACGCGTACGAGAAAAAAAAATTATTAGTAAAATAGATGACGTCGTAAATGACCTGAAAATACAGAATGTTACACATTATTTTTCGCAAGTCTCTTTTTGAGATCATCGGTTTGTTTTTCAAAAGGGATAACCTCATCTAATTTGGTTTCCAGATTTTGTACAATAGGTTGAAAATCACCATTGGTAATAACATGCAAAGATCTAGATCTTTTGATTTAACATATGTCTCGAATCTATTTTTCCAATAAATAAAACTATCGCTTTTAAAGAGTGGTGGTCTTTGCATAGATTGCCCTTCTAGATATTTGTCAGAATCCATAGATCGATCCAAGCTTTAAAATACAGTATATTTTAAAAATCTTGAGTGACCTTGCTCTTGATACCAATTGTGGAAACTAGAAGGGGGTGGGCACTTCAAGTTGTCATTGAAGGATTTCCTGATTAGGGATTGTTGGGGTGAACAGTTGAAAAGATTATGAGTATGGTGCGTTATGCCAATGCGGTTGGGAGCTTAATGCACTTGATGGTGTGCACGAGGCCATACATAACGTATGCGGTAAGTATAGTTAGCAGTTATTTGGATGAATTGGGTAAAATCTTTGGACCCGCAGTGAAGTGGATTTTTGAATATTGATTGCGGGGGTATGCAAAGTGTGTTTGGTGTATCGGGAAAAATCGTAGACAACAATGGTGGACATTAACAGGTTTTATTGATTTAGTGGACTATGCTAAGGATCGGATATATAAGGTAGGTTGTTGGATCGTTTACTGAATAGATATTAACCTTTAGCTTGCAAAGATCATGTTATTTTAGATAATTGATGTAACAATTTATACTATATATATATAATATAATAAAGGTGAAAATAAACAAATCATTTTTAAAAAATCAAAAAGCAATAAGTTTAAATTCACAAATAAAAATATATATATCCGGAAGTATCGGTTTCTCGCTTGGTTATCCACAAAGTTTAAAACCGGACCCGGGTCATTATGTCCCAACGTGGCCGCGAATTTGAAAATTGAGTTTTGGTTTGATAATTTATGCTTGAATGATCAAAGATTGGATTTGGGTTTTTATTTTTCTACAGAAAAAACAAAGTAAAGGCAAGGTACACTAAAAACGAAAGCTATAAGAGCTAAAACCCTAAAACTATAACGGGAGTCCTAAAAAACCGCTACTTAAAGTGATTATTTAACTTTTTATAAACCCTAAATGACTAAAAAGTAAGAAAAAGCTAAGGCAAACCTAAAACAAGAGCATTTAAAGTTAAAAACATGAAGAAAACAAGAACGAGGTCTCAAATCCGTTCTTTAAAAAAAATAAATTTTACAATAAAAACCAAACCTCCATCACCACAAAAAAACCAATTATTTCCCATTAAAACAATACCATAAAAATACAAAATAAAAAAAAATTAAATACATAAACAAAAACAAAAAAACATCACAAAATACCATAAATAATAACTAACCAACATCAAACACATTTCCACCTAACATCTCCCCCACACCAAACCAACCCAAAACATACCATACCATCATACATTCCCACAACAATACATAATCCATCATACAAATACATCTTGTATATACATCCAAGCTTATAAGCTTAAAAGGCTAAAAAGACTATATAAATAAAACAAGCTAAATATTAACTGAAAAAGACCCTAGGGCAGTTGGTTTGTGTGTGCGTGTGTGAGGTGCTATAAAGGTTGAGTGGGTAGAGGTCAGGGGTTCGAGCCTTGCTCACCCCTGACTTCCCTACTCCTTTTTTTTTTAAAAACTTTAAAAACAAAGTTATAAATAAGCTGAAAACTAACAACTTTAAAACTTGAGATTATTTTTGAAAAGCTATAATAAGCTCAGAAAATGAGCTTAAAGATGACAGTTGCTTATTTTAACTTAATGACAACAAGCTAAACTATTAAGCCTTTTTTGGACTTAATAAGCAACACAGAAAGCAAATAAGCTAAACATATGATAAGCTACATCTAATAAGCAAATATACACAGAAATAAGCAAAGAAATCAATAAAATAAGCTAAAACAGTTAAAAGACTAAACACTTAATAACTACTAACTGACTTGCAATTATTTAAACTAAATAAGCTTCCTAAAAGCTTAATAAGCTAAAACTGATTAAGTATTATCCCTAATAAGCAACTAGGAACCTAAATAAGCTAATCTAAATAAGCCATAAGCCTTAAATTCCTAAAAAGTAAATAAGCTAAAACTGGTACTTAAACAGCCTAAGGGGGCACTTTTGAGCTTATTTTTAAGCATTGAAATGGATCCTTATGGGTTAATAAGCTATATCACCTTAAAGCTTGACCAATAAGCTTTCTGAATCAGCAATTGGAAAACAATTTGAAAATCAAAGAAGCTAAGAAAAAGAGTTATGAAAAAGGCTGTGAGGCTCAGTACATGCTGATTTTACAAGTTTTTGTAAAGAGAAAAAAAAGGCTTTTGCAGATCTAAAGTAAGCTGAGCAAATAAGCTCAAAAGTGAAAGTCAAGCTGAAACAGATTGACCTTACTGTCTAGTGAGCTTATGTTTTGAAAATTAGAAACTAAAACTACTTTTTACTTATCTAAATTTGAAGATCAAAAGCTGTCTTTGAACATTTTTGAAATGACTAGAGAATTTTGGCAGAATGGCTTTAAAACAAAAGACAATTGCACAACTTGACACACTTAATCCTACTGCATTTAGATGCTACAAGAAACATAAACCAATCTTTAAAAACTTCTTTTTGACAAAAATCAAAATGAAACAGTTAAGAAATTATCAAAACCACAGATTTAAAGAAAACTTCTCAAAACCTTAAAAATGAATTTTAGCTTTTGAAAACTTAAAATAACTGAACAATAAACTTGTTGAAAACTAGTTAGAGCTGACTGAAAACCCATAAGCAAATTTTATCCCAATTTGACCCATTTTGGGTCTTGTCCCAAACACTTATTTAAGGACAGAAAAGTAAATTTAAGCTAACAATAGATTATAAAAGGCTTCAAATAAGATAAAGCAAGCATAAATAAGATACATTAAGCATAGAGAAGACATAAATAAGCATTGTAAACTGGAATAAGCTAAGTAACAGTATATGCTTAAAAATGGAACTTAAAATGGAAATATGAACTTACAATGGTCCAAAGCTTATGATTTAGATTCTTAACACCCAAACCCCTTCCTAGCTAACCTAATGCTTAACCATTAAGCACTAAACCATCATAAGCCATCCAGTATTGCTTAATATCCAAGGAAAAGCTGAGAATCCAAATAATTTCTTAATGAAACAGTAACCTTGCTTAAACTTTCTTTGAGAAACCTTAAATTAATAAAACAGATTGTAATATCTTAAAAGAGCTTATGGAATTTGCTTGTGAACATAAGAAAACTTGAAATTATAAAGCTTAAAAGACAAAATTTAAATTATCTTGAAAACTTGAATTTTGCATTAATATTAAAAGGGTTCAAATCTGGAATTGAAAGACAATAATTTAAAAACAAGAAAATATAAAAGATGACATTTAAAAATAAAGTTACACTAAAAACTACACTACTCTCCTGTACAATGAAAATTAAGCCTATTTATATAGAAAAACTAAGTCTTGAGCTGTGCTTGTTGTGTTTGTTGTGAGAGGGGAAACCATAAATCATCTCAGCCCTTCAATAATCTTACTCCCCAATCCTTTCAATCTAAGCCGTTCATCATTTGTCACTTTCCTTCAACCAATGAGGTTTTTAGGGATTGCCAAGGTGTTTTTGGGTTCTTGTGAGGTGGGGTTGAGTGGTGGTGATGGGTTTGTCTTGGGGTGAAAGGGATTTGGCTGTTTGCTACAGTGACAAACACACACGCATTGTGTGAAGAAGTACAATGCTGATTTTAGGCGGGAAATTTGGTTTGTGTTTATTTGGGTAGAAGTTTAGTGGTTTGGCAGTATTAGTCCCTCAAGGTGTATAACCTTATTACATGAATTGTCCTTGTGGTGTATAAAGGTTTTGGACTTTGGCAAATTCAGTCCCCGAGGGTGTGTTGTTCACTTGCAAGGTTAGTCCTTGTGGCTTTGACGTTTTTAGGGTTGACTTTGGTTGACTTTTTGACTTCTCACGCTCTTTTCCATTCCGTGCTCGGTTTTGTCGTTTTGTCTTCATTTTTCGTCCTTTTGTTAGACATCCGTTACCTGCACAATACAAATGGCAAAACAAGCCTATATTTGGCATTTTTTCTTATGTTTTTGGTCAAATAAGCTCGTTTTAATAGGTAAATGGTATGTGTTATTAAACACATACAAAAATCCCCCATACTAAACTATTATCGTGTCCTCACGCAATACTATAAGTAAACACTTAAGAAAACTAATAATCTTGATCTCCCTCGACTAATTACCTCGAAAAGTAGCTAAGTGTTTAATATCAAGGGGGATTAAAGAATCAATAGCTTTGAAAAGCCCCGTTTTGACCATTAAAATATTTACGCTTATTACCACACACATATTTTTGTATTTTTCTCTTTTTCTCATTTTTTTGTACTTTTCTTTTTAAGCAACTAACTAACATGTTTGACTTTCGTTATTTTATAACTGTTAGGGATCATAGAACAAGACGCATTTCAATCCTAAAATGCCCCAAAAAGGATAAATTCATCGTTCCCGACTTTTCACTTATTCCAAACCAAGCTTAAAACGAAATCACCGTCAAATATAAGTTAAGATGCTAACACTACTCATATTTATAACTTGTGAACTTTTCACTCCCGACAATTATTATATATTAGGTGAATGTGCTTATTTCGAATTTCAACCATGGATCAACGTTTTGCAAAATTTCTATGCTTCACGTTCCACCCGAGAATAATGAGTTTGAAGGCGAGATCATCCCATGTAGCGACTTTCGTCTCGGCACATCCCAACCTTGCGGCTAAGTGACCAGGCTTTTGACACCCCACAGAGACTAGTATCGGGACTCACGGACCTTCGGTTTCAGAAACTCTTAGGCTTCCCGTATATACATAGCTTATTTAGAAAAACCACAACTTAAAATGAAATAGTCTTAGTTCAAAAGCATATTTACATTTAAGAAAAAGAGATTTTCCCTATATTTATTAAATCACATATATTACACTTAACATAATTATACGTTAAACAAAGGAAATCCTCGACCTTTTAGAAGGCTGCAACATCGGTTGTGAGCCGGCAAGATGCAGCAAACTTTTATCAGTCTCGGATTATTATTCTTACTATGGGCTTTCTTTAGAAGGCTGCAACATCGGTTGTGAGCCGGCAAGATGCAGCAAACTTTTATCAGTCTCGGATTATTATTCTTACTATGGGCTTTCTTTAGAAGGCTGCAACATCGGTTGTGAGCCGGCAAGATGCAGCAAACTTTTATCAGCCCACAGTTTATAATTATTACTCATCATTCTTTTTTCTATTTTTTTTATTTTACACTTTATTTTACGATATATAGAGAAGACTTTTTTTTTTCACATATAATACCACGATATAGAGAAAATTTCATTTTAGAAAATTTAAGTATAAATTTGAACTAAAATTATTGATATCGACTATACTTCAAAAATTGTTGATTTAAGTTTAATTTTCAAAAATAGCACGTATTATTAGTCCGGTTAGAAGCTTATGGGAGAAAAAGCCACAAACTACACTTATGAGCTCTTAAGATTTCCAAATAATCCTTGTTTAGCATCCAACTCATACTTAACTTTATCATTTTTCGTTCTTCGCGAATTTCCGCGAATGCTTAGTCTAAAAGTTAAGGAACAAGCTAGAGCTCAACACGCTCGATCGAGTCAAAATTAATTCTTATTCTATCTAGCAGGAAAGTTAAAATTGTGACAAAACACTTATTTTGTTTTTGAAATTTTTTTTAAATTTTTCATTTTTTGGAAATTCGATGGTAAAAACGAGATTACGTGAAAACAACGGCTGCAGGCACAATCAAATCGATAGATCCCCCATATTAGAACTAAACATTGTCCTCAATGTTTTAAGAACGGTCTCTACGTAAATCCTAAGCCGTTTATTAAGTATGCTTAAAGATAAACGTTAGTCGATAAGATTTGTATATTGGATTCCCAAATGAAGCTAAGGATGTGAAGCTCGAGTGAACGAAGGTCAAAACCACGAGCACGAGAGGCTTTAAAAATCCGGGTAATCCAGGACAAATAACACAAAACACAAAACACGGAATAGGAAGTGACGAGCCTCATCACAACACAAAACACTCAATCATTAATAAAACTAAGGGATAAGTATGGGTTGCCACCCACGAAGCGCCTTGTTTTTGTTAACCGACTCACAAGCTTGACTCGACCCCGAATTCATTGGTCCATGGGGGAGCAAGTGGAAGATAAACTCTCCATCGGACTTTTATTCAAGTGGTTTGGATAAACATTAAATTTCATGAAAGTTCAACTCAGATCAGATATACTCGGCATAAAAGAATGATAAACGGAGATGCCGGGGTCAAAAATGGTATCTTCATTCCTGCAAGAGAGAAGATATGGCGGAGTAACGGGATATGTGATAAAAGGAAGAAAGATCCATACAACATATGCCAAGAGAGGAGATTGGTCATCCTCAAATGGTAAATTCACATTTGTCGTAGAAAGAACGTTCTCACGAATCCCGGAGTCAACAATACTAGTTAACTCACCCGGATCGGGCTCACTCTTAAAATAGAAGCAATCATACTCCGGTGGAGATATGATGTGAGCGAGTTCATCTGCGAATTCCTCATGATAAAAGTTACTCCTATCGGCAGGAGAAAACGGATTATTCGAAAGATCAAAGATAAACGAATCATATTTAGAAAGAGAAATACTAGAATGAGTAGTGGTACTGCCACTATTCTTCTTTTCAATATGATTGTCATCAAAATATAAAGCTTCATAATCCGGAAGAGAATAATCAGAACGAGTAGTGGTACTGCCACTACTATTCTCTTCCAAATTAAAGCAGAAAGTTTCAGATGCGGTTAAAGAATTATCAAAGGTGTTAGTCTCCTCCAAGAAAAGGTTAGGGGAAGTGGAGGAAGACTTGGTCACAAAATCAAAAGATGGAGTGGGATTATCTTTTAATGCTTCGATCTTAGCAATAAGAAGATTAATTTTTGATAATTTTTCACGAAGAATATCGTCCTCAATCTCTCCATCTTCTGTGTGAAAATCCTTCACCTCCTCTAAGCTGACGAGCTCAGAATCGGGAGGTGAAGCCTCAACATAATCGATGTCGTCAATAGAGAAAGAATCATCATTAATCGAAGTAGAATCATCTTTAGAATCGGAGAAACCCTCAAATTGATCTTTTGAAATGTCAAGAGGCGGAGAATTATCACGAAAAGGCACATTACACATTTTGTCGGGAATACCCTTGGACTCACTTGGGATTTGGACAAGGTTTTCGACACTAGACTTTATTACTTCGTCTGATTCCGTTGCCGGAATAGTGTCGAGATGCTCATCCTCCATTATGAGAGAGTCAACGGGCTCCTTGGTTGATAAAATGGGTGTGATTGCAATGGTGTAATCCTCGTCATCATCATCATCATAGTAGACGATAGGACGATTCCAATTCAGAGTATTAATATACTCTGCCAACTCTTCGTGAATATTTTGCACATCATCATGAAGTTTACGAAATAACTCTAGAATACCCTCCTGTTGATATTGCTTGTCTTCAAAAGCACGGCCAATTTCAGAAATTGTCTCCCATGCTAGTGATATAACCTTTGGCGTTTCATAAAAAGAAAATAGTTTAATTAGGTTTCTTTGATCTTGCAAAAATTCCAAACTTGTTTCTTCTTGAGGTGGTTGATGAACGACGGAATACTGCATGGGTTGAGTATTAATGTTAGCCGCCTGTTCCTCTGCTAGCAATTCAACATAAGTTTTCTCACGAATTAGTTGATGAATGATGGGAAATTGTGGGGATTCAAATTAGTCAAAAACGGATCATAACACAGATTAGGTTCGTAATAATTCATCGGTTGACATTGAAAAGTCTCGTGAAGACCCCCCACTATCGTCCACATGGATATTGTTGTGGTAAACCAGTGAAGTTTTGTGGAAATTAATCAAATTTTGATGTGAACATGGGTTCCTGATTGGTAGAAAATGGGACTTGAGGTTGGTACAATCGTAACCATGATAGGCATCGTTCCCACATAACTCACAAGAGTATGGCACGTATTGGGGTTGTGGGGGTGGGTATGAAAAATTGGGAGGATTATCGAAAGAATTCGGAGTTGAATCATAAGTGAAAGAATATCCGTTCCTTGAATGGCATAGGAAGCAATATCCATCTCGAAGATCATTACCACATCGCTCGCAAGTACACCATCGACAAGGGTGACCATATAACGGTTCTCCACACCCTACGCATCGGACAAATGTCGACATAAAGAATTAAACGATAATGAGGGTTAAGAAGAGAATTAAACGGTTTAGAAGAAAAAGAAGATTATTTTTGGGTTTTTAAGCTTTTTAAACAACATATTTTATTAAAGGACAAAACGAGATCGAATAACTTAAACCAATAATCAACTTGTTTCACGATAGCTCTCTAAAAGAAAAACGCACAAAGGAGCGGGAAAGCGCGAAGCTATTAAACTCTCCTTATACCCCTCTTTTAGTTTGTTTATCAATCAAAGGTGAGCCGTACCTCGCAAGTGACACAAAGGCAAGTTTTAATCTTTAGTTGTTTTTAAATACTTTAGGAAAAGTATTTATGATTATTTGATAATATATTCACAAAAATCGAGAAAATAAAATATTTTTGTATTTTTATATTTTTATAACAAGAAAATAACTTCACGAGGAAGGGTCTTCAAGGCACAACAAACTTCAACTCGATAATCGTCTCACGGCCTCCCCGGCAACGCGCCATAAAATTGATGTGCAATTTTATATATATTAATATGATATAGGTGAATAAACTGAATCTCTTTTAAAATCCAAAAAGCAATAAAGTTTAAATTCACTAATTAAAAATATATATATCCGGAGTATCGGGTTTTGCTTCGTTATCCACAAAGTTTAAAAACGCGGACCGGGTCGTTATGTCCCATCGAGAGCCGGCGAATTTGAAAATTGAGTATTTGGTTTGATAATTTATGCTGAATGATTCAAGATTGGATTGGCGTTATCTAATTCTACGAGAAAAATAAGTAAAGGCATTGGTTACACTTATAATCGAAAGGCTATAAGAGTAAAACCTAAAACTATAACGGGGTAGTCCTAAAAAACCGCTCTTAAAAGTGATTATTTAACTTTTTATAAACCCTATGACTAAATGTATAAGGATAATGCTATGGCAAACCTATATAACAAGAGCATTTAATAAAGTTAAAAAAATGTAAGAGAAAACGAGAAGGGAATCTAATCCTGTTCTTTTTAAAAAACGAAATTGTACTATTTTAAACCTTACGTATGCAAATATAATTTTCCGAGGTGCTAAATGATAAGAAAATTTTAGTAAAAGATTTATTGTTTTTGACTTTTATTTTATTATTATGATTAATGATTCGTTTAATGAAATTAATTTATTAAAAATGCAAACTTAATGAGGATTAATCTATAAAAATTTCAAAAAGTTACTTTTAAACTTTTGCTGCATCTAGGAAAAAATACTAGGAAGTGCATGCTTTTCTCAATTTAGCTGGGGAATAATAGCCTTAAGGGAGGAAAGGAAAAAGGGGGAAACCCCTTATATAATAAATTTTGCACAACTCTACCAGATGGCCCTACTGGTGCCGGTGGTAGAGTGTGTGTATGCTAAAGCTTTGGTTGAGAGGGGAGGTCTCGGGTTTGAGCCTTGTGCTCACCCTTGAGACCTCTATACTCCCATACTTATTTTGCAAAAAACTTTTAAAAGCAAAGTTGTTAAGGGCTTAAAAATAAGCACTTTTAAAAACTTGAATTTTTTTTATTTATAATTTTTTTTTTTTATTTTTGAAAAGTTCTAAATAAGCAAGAAAATAAGCTTAAAGACAACAGTTTGCTTATTTTAACTTAATGACAACAAGCTAAACTATTAAGCCTTTTTTGGACTTAATAAGCAACACAAAAAGCAAATAAGCTAAACATATGATAAGCTACATCTAATAAGCAAATATACACAGAAATAAGCAAAGAAATCATTAAAAGAAGCTAAAACAGTTAAAAGACTAAACACTTAATAACTACTAATTGACTTGCAATTATTTAAACTAAATAAGCTTCCTAAAAGCTTAATAAGCTAAAACTGATTAAGTACTATCCCTAATAAGCAACTAGGAACCTAAATAAGCTAATCTAATAAGCATATGCCTTAAAATTCCTAATAAGTAAATATGTTAAACACTAGGTACTTAAACAGGCCTAAGGGGGGCACCTTTTGAGATTATTTTTTATGCATTGTAAATAGATCTCTTATGGGGTTAATAAGTTTATATCTACCTTAAAGCTTGACCTATAAGCTTTTCTGATATCAGCATTGAAAACAATTGAAAATCAAGAAGCTAAGAAAAAGAGTTAACTGAAAAAAAAAGGCTGTGAGGCGCAGACATGCTGATTTAACAGTTTTTGTAAAAAGAAAAAAGTCTTTGCATGATCTAAAGTAAGCAGACCAAATAATCACAAAAGTGAAGTCAAGCTGAAACAGATATTTAAACCTTATGTCTAGTGAGCTTATGTTTTTAAAATGTAGAAACCTAATAATTAAACTTTTTCTTATCTAATTTGAAGGATCAATAGTGTCTTTGAACATTTTTGAAATGACTAGAGAATTTTGGCAGAATGGATTTAAAACAAAAGACAATTGCACAAATTGACACACTTAATCCTACTGCATTTAGATGCTACAAGAAACATAAACCAATCTTTAAAAACTTCTTTTTGACAAAAATCAAAATGAAATAGTTAAGAAATTATCAAAACCACAGATTTAAAGAAAACTTCTCAAAACCTTAAAAATGAATTTTAGCTTTTGAAAATTAAATAACTAAAAATAAAAACTTGGAATACTAGTTAGAGCTGTACTGTAACCCCTAAGCAAATTTTGTATCCTTTTGACCATTTTGGGTCTTGTCCCAAACATCCTTTAAGCGAAGGAAAAGTAAATTTAGATAACAGCAGATTATAAAGGCTTCAAATAAGATTAATGCATAGCATACATAAGTATACATTAATGCATAGATAAGATAGATATATTCACATTAAACAAGAATAAAGCTATGATATTAGATATATGTTTAAAAAATGTGAACTTAAAATGGAAATATGAACTTACAATGGTCCAAAGCTTATGATTTAGATTCTTAACACCCAAACCCCTTCCTAGCTAACCTAATGCTTAACCATTAAGCACTAAACCATCATAAGCCATCCAGTATTGCTTAATATCCAAGGAAAAGCTGAGAAAAATAAAATTATCTAAAATATAAATAATTTCATGATGAATCAAGAAACTTGCTTAACTTTCTTTGAAATCCTTAAATTAATAAAACAGATTGTAATAGCTTAAAAGAGCTTATGGAATTTGCTTGTGAACATAAGGAAACTTGAGATTATAAAGCTTAAAAGACAAAATTTAAATTAACTTAAAAACTTGAATTTTGCATTAATATTAAAAGGGTACAAATCTGGAATTGAAAGACAATAATTTAAAAACAAGAAAACATAAAAAATGACATTTAAAAATAAAGTTACACTAAAAACTACACTACTCCCCTGTACAATTAAAATTAAGCCTATTTATATAGAAAAGCTAAGTCTTGAGCTGTGCTTGTTGTGTTTGTTGTGAGAGGAGAAACCACAAATAATCTCAGCGCTTCAATAATCTTGCTCCCCAATCCTTTCAATCCAAGCCGTTCATCATTTGTCACTTTCCTTCAACCAATGGGGTTTGTAAGGATTGCCAAGGTGTTTTTGGGTTCTTGTAAAGTGGGGTTGAGTGGTGGTGATAGGTTTGTCTTGGGGTGAAAGGGATTTGGCTGTTTGCTACAATGACAGACACACACGCATTGTGTGAAGAAGTATAATGCTTATTTTGGGCGGGAAATTTGGTTTGTGTTTATCTGGGTAGAAGTTTAGTGGTTTGGCAGTATTAGTCCCTTCAAGTGTATTACCTTTTAAAATGATATTTTTCCTTGTGTGTTTAAGGTTTGGACATTGGCAAATTCAGTCCCTGAGGGTATGTTGTTCACTTACAAGGTTAGTCCTTGTGGCTTTGACTTTTTCAGGGTTGACTTTGGTTGACTTTTTGACTTTGACTTTTTAACTTCTCACGCTCTTTTCCATTCTGTGCTCGGTTTTGTTTTTTTGGCTTCGTTTTTCGTCCTTTTGTTAGATATTTGTTACCTGCATAATACAAATGGCCAAAACAAGCATATATTTGGGCATTTTTTCTTATGTTTTTGGTCAAATAAGCTCGTTTTATATAGGTAAATGGTATGTATAATTAAGCACATACCAAATAATTCTAAAGCAACAATAATGGAAACATGATTTAACATATTGATTATGCGGAAACTAATCAACAATGCTAAGAAAAGCAATAACAAAAGAACTTTATATTATTACTTGAATCTGCCTAGGTTACAGATTACAAAACTATAATTGCTATTTGATCTCTAATGATCTGTGTAGAACTATATCTATAACTTGCCTAGGGTTCCTTTTTACAACCAAGGAAACCCTTATGGCTTTACAAAACGGATATAAGATTCATGCATATCCTTTCATAGTTATCTCATGCATATCTCATAAACGATACTAACTATTTTATACTAACGGTACTAACTATCTGATTCGTACTTAACATTTTGTACTGTCAGTACTAATTACAACTAGCGGTACTAAATAATATAACTAACGGTACTAAGTCAGGAATGCATAATTCCCAACAATCCTCCCCTAAAATGATTGTTCAACTTTTTAACCTTCATGTTTCTTTTGTTTATTCTTCTCAAGATCTTGGAGGATGTATCCAAACACTCTGTCAAATCTTTGATCCAATCTTTGATTTTAGCTATCCTTCTTTATCAGCAACATGTCTTTTCAGCAACACAGTAACATCCAACTAAGTTGGCTTTGTACGTTTTGGCAAACTACGAGCCAATAACGGATTTGATGTTCCTTTACCAGTATCCGTTTGTCAGGATAGTCCAATCTTTGTTTCATATACATGGTGAGTATGTTTTACCATACAGTTTTTGGTAAACATATAGTTTTTGGTAAACTGTCAACCATTAACGGACTTGATTTGTCTTTACCAAAAACTGTTTGCTTTTGGACTAGCCAATGCTTGATTGCCATAACATGGTGCATTGTAACCATATAGTTGTAGCAAGCTATCAGCTATCAAAGATTTGATTAGGCTCTTATAGAGGGAACTGTTTGATCAAGGACTAGCCAACTCTTTACTTCTTTTTCAGTAACATGTTCTTTCAGAATCACAGAACCGACTTTCGACTTTCCAATTCACTCCTCGTTGGGACTACGACCCAGGAACATCATATACTACTTCCGGTTTCATTGATTTTGTGGATTTTGATTCTTATTATATTTATATTTATTTATATTTATATATATATATAAAGGGTGTAATCCGTACCAAATCAACTATCAACTATCAACAGATTTGATTAGTCTTTACCAAAAGCCGTTTGCTTTTAGACTAGTTAATACTTCATTGCCATAACATGGTGCATTAATAACCATATAGTTTTTACCAAACTATCAACTATCAACAGATTTGATTAGTCTTTACCAGGAACTGTTTGATCCTGGACTAGCCAACTCTTAACTGTGAAACAAGGTGAGTTGAGAACCATATAATTTTTGGTAAATTGTCAACCATAAACGGATTTGAGAATTCTTTACCAGAAGCCATTTGCTTCTGGACTAGTCAATTCTTGATGTTTGTTAGACATGGTGAATTGAAGACCATTTGTTATATGGTGGTTAGCCAACACCTAAACCCTTCTCACTTCCATTCCCAGCATTACTCTTCATTAAGCTGTTGCTTAATAAATCTTACCAAATGTTGTACAGCAGTACTTTCCTCTTCAACCTCCAATTCCAAATCAAGCATTCTTTGCAACAATTCCTTGGAGAGAGGGTACCTTCTTTCAACTAGCATGTAGATGACTGTCCCATCCTTAAGCTCTAGTATGCAAACTCCACAAGCTTCATACAGTCTCCATCTAAAAATCTCCCAATCTTGTTGATTGTTCCAGAAATCACCTTGATCATTTTCTTCTGTTGAGGATTCCATCATAATCTTTAAGTCTCCCCAAAGAATCAACTCAATACCTTCTGGTGTGATTTCTGAGTACTGCTTCATCACCAAATCATATAAATGAAACAAATCCTGCCTATCAAAAATATGTAGTACCTCCATTAGATAGTTGAATGCCCTGAAGTGCCCATTAACTCTGTAGACAACAAGGTAATCCCCATCTGGTGATGAAACCTTGTGCAACTTAGAAACAAAAGATTTTGTCTCCATAATCTCACTATCTATGGTACTTTCAAATGTAACAATCCTTAGACATTTTCTGTGTTCATCATCACTATCATCATCTGGCTGTGGTCTTGGCCTTTTCCTAGCAATCATCTTCACATGACCACTCTTTCTTTTCTTTGTACCCTGCTCTGTCACTTCTTGTTCAGCAGGTACCTTTGCTGTGTCTTCTTCCCTTGGAGTTTCATTGACAACCCTCTTCTTTAATCTCTTCTTTTTAGGGTCTTTAGATTCTTCATTCATCTCCTTAATCTGTCTCTCATCCTCAGCAGAACCAATAGCAATAAAGTCTTTATCAGACCTTTTAACCTTTTTATACAGAACTTGTATTTCTTCAAAGTTCTTGTTCTTCAAATCAGCATGCTTCTTTCCTCCTACATGCTTCAGATAGGTCATCATTTGGTTTCTTAGCTGAGTTCTTGTTGGTGGTCTGCTTCTGATTGCAGCAGCTCTTTGTTGAGCAAGGAACCTCCTTTGAGCAGCAATAGTATCATAAAGAAATTTGGCTCTCTCTTCAACTGTAAACGTTTCTCTCTCTTCCTCTTGAAGCCTTGCAGCTAGAAGTCTATCAGCTTCAATTCTAGCCTGAATATCATCAAAATCTTGTATAAGAGCAGCCTTTGTAGCTTCTTCCTCAGCTAACTTTTTCATTTCCTCTTCTGCTTCCCAATCCTCTTGCACCTTTCTGGCTATTTCTTCATCCTTAGCAAGCTGATCAAACTTTCTTTCAGCTTCATCAACTCCCTCTGACTCAGCATCTGACTCAGCTTCTTCCTCAAGTACTTTCTTGCCTTTGTCTTTAGGATCAATTTTAGGAAGAGGCTTCAATGTAAGTACTGATCTTGTTGATGTAGCCCTTGGTCTATCTGAATCTTCAGCATCTTTGATCTCAACACCTTTTTGTTTAGCCTTATTTTGGCTCATAGATACCAAAAACTCAGCAATGGTCTCATCATCTCTGAAAACAGTTGTAGGAGCAGTACTTTCATCTGAAGTTCCATCTTTTGGCTCAGCAGTACCTTCATCAAGCTTGTCGGTACTAACTTCTACTTCTTTTGGCTTAGCGGTACTAACTTCAGGCTTGTCAGTACTAACTTTTGTGAACTTGTCAGGTACCCATCATCTGGTCTAGACGGTACTAACTTCTACTTTAGTACTAACTCCCTTTTGTGTACTTTCCTTCTCTTCAAGCACCACAGAGCTTGTCCTCCCCTCATCTTGAGCATCCTCAGACTCCATGTAGTCCATTGCATCATCCACAATATCATCAAGATCATCAAAAGCTGGATCTTTATGCACTGTAGGTTTAGCTTTGGCAGGTTTCCTCCCCTGTTTGATACTATCTACCTTATTGCATCCACATTTGTCTTCAATGAATTTCTTTCTGTCATCTTTGCTTCATGATACACTCTTCATCCAAGCTTTGTGATGTGTGATAACAGGTTTGGCTTTCTTCTTAAGCTTCTTGATTTGTGCCTTCAAGTGTTTAATTTCTTTAGCTTGATCTGTGACCTGTTTACATAAAGACACACAAAGATCATATACACTTTAGAGTGTCAGGCCATCCTTATTTCTTGATAGGGGTCTATTACTGGATAACTGACCTCCATGATTCCTACCAGAACCCTCTGGAATGGAATCAAGAATAGTAGGGTTGAAGCGTCTGAGAGAAATTTGTCCTGCATTATACTTGGTTTAAGGAGGAGAGGGTGTTGGGTTTAGGTTCATAGTGTCTATCTGAAAGCTTCACCCCATCCTAAGTTGGATATCGAACCATCATAGATTCAAACAAGGAGTTGTGACATACCTTTTGAAAAAATGTTTTCCCTTTTAAACCATAAAAAAAGAGAAAACTTTAACTAGTCAAAAGCATTAATAGTGAAGTGGTCTAAAGGCACAGATCGCCCCTACAAACCTACCATGTCTTTAGCTTTTTAACCAAAAATACTGAAATAAATCTGGAAAACCTGAAAACTTTTTCTTTGCGATCTAAGTGTCTCACAACATCAAAAAATTAATTTAAAAAATTATATATCTGATTAGTGCTAAGCACATCACTGCTGTGTGGCAATGATTAGTGGAAATTTGATCCCAAGAAGTACTTTTGTAGAACTAATGCAGTGATTCGATAGTATGAAAAAAGACATCTCCCTTATAGGTTGAAAATAGGCTTTGTAATAAGTTTAAAACAGTTAGGTCCCCCTCATACCCCATTAGCCGAATAGCATCAAATATAGCCTGATTATGCATAGAATCTATCCCATCAGCATCATCAAAAAGAAGATCACTTCTTATTGATGCCTTTGAGATAGTTACAGGCTTGCCAGCTACTTTGGCAGTAATATACCTAACATTGTGATTATATTGAATTTAGGTAGACGCAACCTAAAACATCAACAAATTAGTAAGAGACTACAGATTACTGAGTGAGGTAGCATAGTAAATGGAGCTTCGTTTAAGAAAGTCTATAATCTCATGAAAATCTGTATTCCCATCAGTCTTTTCCAAGTAGGCGACAATGTTATGTTTAGCAAAATATTCAAGAACAGCCATATGAGTACAATTGATGGTCGTCAGTGATTAAAAGATGAGGGTTTGTTAGAAGAGAGCGATTAAGAGAGAGTACGTGAGTAAATTATGCAATTGAGATGGGTTTATATAGGTTGAACAAACCCAAAAGCAAAGAAACTGGTACAATTTACACTTTAGACCCTTGGCGGTATTTTCTCCAACGGCTTTATAGCGGTACTATCTTTGCCCAACCGACTAAACTTTGCAGACTATCGGTACTAACTTCGTCAACTCCAAAGAATGAACAAGCCTGGCAACAAAAGTTCTTCAATACCATCTATATCTCTTTCCAATGACTCTTTAAAACCCAAATAACTCCATGAAATTCATCATCATGGTCAAAACCTTCTACTTAAAATATTTCATACAAACTGTACAACAAAGTCTATCTTGCCCGGGGGGGTCCCCTCAATAGTACTACAGAATTCAATAATCCAATGCTAACCACCAAAAAGTTAAATCTTGTGACATCAATCCTTTGTGAGAAGGTCTGCAACATTATGATCATGTTAATCTTGATAACGTTCTATAAAAAGATCTTATTCTCATACAATCTCTTATAAAATGAAATCAAATTTTGATAAAAAGCTCTGGTCTGATGAGCAACAATTCTTGATAACACTTATAGTGCTCTCATTATCATAAACGATTTTGGTAGTTTATTGAAATTGAAACCATAATCCATCATCTGATACTGTAGACCATATTACTTCATGCTCCACAACAGTTACAGCTGCAACATATCGCTTAGTAGTAGAATTTTCCACAATAGTATGCTTCTTGCATTGCCAAGATTTCAATCTTCTACCAAGAAATTGACAACCACCCGTTGTTGATTTTCTGTCAAGACTGGCTCCTTCATAATCACTATCTGAGTAAGCTTCAAGTTCAATAGCGAATCCTTAGTATACCATAACCCTAGTTTGGGTTGTGATTTGAGGTACCTAAAAAGTCCTTTTACTGCATTTAAAGAAATGAAGCGTTTTGGTGTACTTAAACCTAGCACATGCACATACAACAAACATAATGTCTGGCTTATGCAGTTAAATACATTAGTGAGCCAATCATAGACCTGTAGACATGTACATCTACATCTACACCATCTTCATCCTTGACTAGTGGTTTATTAGACTCAATAGGAGTAGTAGCTATTCTGATGGACCAAAATCAAACTTCTTTAGGATGTCAGCTACATACTTGTCTTGACTAATAAAGATTCCATTAGGTTGTTGCTTCACTTGAAGTCTCAAAAAGAAAGTGAGTTCACCTATGGAGCTCATTTGTGGAATCTTTTGTGCATACAATCTTCAAACTCTATACACATATACTTCTTTGTAGAACCAAAAATAATGTCATCCACATACACTGGACTAACATAATGTCACTCTTGTTTTTCTTGATAAACAATGTTTTGTCTATGGTACCTCTCCTATAACCATTTTCCATCAGAAAAGAAGAAAATGTCTCATACCAAGCTCTAGGGGCTTGATGAAGACCATAAAGAGCTTTATCACCTTATAGACTTTGTTTGGATGAGCATGATCAACAAAGCCAGGAGGTTGATGGACATACACCTCCTCTTCAATTGTGCCATAGAGAAATGCACTTTAACATTCATTTGGTAGACAGTAAATCCTAGTAAGATTGCAAAGGCCAAAAATAACCCAATTGGCCTCTACCTGGGCAACAGGTGCAAAAACCTCATCATAATCTATACCTTCCTCCTGTCTAAACCCTTATGCTACAAGCCTTGCTTTTTTTTCACAACAATACTTCTCTCATCTCTCTTATTCCTAAAGACCCACTTTGTGCCAATTACCTTTTTCCCATATGGCAAATCAACAAGTACCAAACCTTCTGTAATTTGAACTGTAGCAATTCCTCTTGCATTGCTTCTACCCAGCTTTTATCTTATAAGGCTTGTGATATGTTCTTGGGTTCTTCTTGGGAGTGAAAACATGCGAACAGACAGTTCTAATGATCTTTGTGATTAGTTCTATTTTGTTTGGAGATGTAGCTCACCAATGCTTATGTTGTCTGAAGAAAGCCTTTGAATAGCGTTTCCTCGGGTTGTGGGTTTAACTACTTGACTTAGAAAGCTACATTTTTGATATTGTGGAGTTTGTTCTGTTTTGGAGTTGGGAAGTGGTAGGACATTTATGTATATCTATATTGTTAAAATCAGGCCACTGAACCCTACACTTCTTTTCCGTTTATCTGATGTAGTAATGCTCGTCTAATTTGAATTAAGATATCCATCGTACTATGCCAATGTCATCAATACACAACATTCCAACACAGCATCTTAGGTAACAATATGTAAATCAGCAATATTGTCTATACATCAAGCCACCAGAAGGTTAATAATCCCCTTCCACCGAACGCCCCCAGCAGCTAAACCACCGCATAATTGCCAACTGGAGCACACTAAATCACAAATAAATGCTTGAAGCGTAAACCAACCTACAGTATAAGAAAGTACCATACGGTAACCTTAGCTTCTATTCCTTTTAAATGATGCTAACAATTACCACAATTCACCACCATAGTACACAAAACAAAACATATAGGCATTCAATCCCAGAGCTTATTCTACTCACCGCCACATTATCAAGAAATCTCAAGTATTAATATAGATCCAATCTCTTAAGACTTGGTTCATTCTGTATCATGCTGGTCAATTTAATGTTTGACACTTCCTTAACAACTTTTGAGGTCTTATGTACATCCTTGACTATTAGGAAACTTTCAGAAAGGTTTTTCCAAGGATGTTGGCAACCTCTTCGAGCAACGTTATTCTTCATCTAAGAACCTTATCCAATAAGGTAGAAATGTAATATTGTTTCAAGCAATGGATACTGGTATTCAACGGTCCCCCTGATAGACCTTGGATCACTTTCCAAAAGGCCTACAAAGCTCCATTGTAAATCTCATAGTCTGAAAGATAATCTTATAGCAATCAAATAGCCTAGAGCAACCATATCACACCACATGCATGATCCAGCATACAAGATCTCTAGATTTGCCCCCTGCACAAAAGTAAGTAAATTAGTATCTCCTTATGCACTCCAAGCCATATAGAACCTTGAAATCCCTTTTTGAGGTCAGTCTGAGTTACACCATTCACTGCAAACCTTCTGAGCATGAATGATCCAACTGTCATTAGACACATGATTCCAAGTAATTCCCTTAGGACCCTCCAAACCCACACCTTGAACTTATTCTAAGGTCAGTATCCAACGTACCCTACTAGTTATAACTACTGCACTTATCCCAGCATAGTCATATTTTAATTGAGACCCTCCAAAAGTTTTAACTCTTATTTTAAGTTCTTTGGTCTAAAGCCTGGTTTTATGTAAGTAAATGACCTCTTGATAGTTGAATATGAGCCTCTTGGTCTTACAAATTTTTCCAATATCTTGTGTTAAAATTGTCTATTAAACCACAAGTTTTGTGCTATTTTGTACATTGGAGATCTAACAGTACTCACTTATAACCAAGCCAACAAATACTAACTGCCTAGCATAAGTACTTAACTTTGTGAAACATTGCTCTTCTCTATTATTACTATCTGCAGTGAGCGCGCAACAAAGAAAGCGTTAAAGCATACTCATGTCTCTTTATGGTATTGAAACACATTCCAGAAATATGAACGAGTTAATTAGACTGAAAACAGAATCTATAATCTATAATAAATTACTAAAAGAGAGAGTAATATTTAAATTTTAGAATATAGACTGATAACTAATACTCCCTTAACTACAGTAAAATACTCCCATAACTGTTGGTAATGGCTCCCCACCAATAGTACCCCGCAGGGTGCCATCTGTGATCCACACAATTTTCAGCTTAGGTTCTTGACTCTTTTTATCATGAAAATTACAATCTTTGATCAAATGGCCAATACTTTTACAGACAAAGCAAGCTTTTATTTTCTTAAAACCAATTTCTTGTTTCTGAGAAGTTTGACCAATTTTATCAACTCTAGTTTTAACTGTTTGAGTCTCATTAGTCTTAATAGGACTAACTGTTTTCACTTCAGACACATCATCCTTATCATCTGAGTTCCAATTCTCAATGATAACTTTATCTCTATTAACTGATTCATAGACTGTCTTAGGTTTTTGAGTATTTGCTTCATTTGTTTTACCTACAGTCTCACTTGTTTTAGTATTAAGATCAATTGTTTTTTACTCAATTATTTTCTTCCTAATGGCATATTCATCTAAACCTACAAATATTTGTCAGCTCATATGGGTTAAGAGTACCTGTTAAGGAGGGGAACAGCATGATACCCATCTGCTTTGGAAGACCTATCATTAGCTGGTGTGGACTCTTCATCACTAGATCTGACATCAAAAACACTCAAACTAATCTCACTATCAGTTTCAGAATTGTTACTTATTTCATTCAATTGTGTGCCATATCCTAAACTAGTTTTATCTCTAGCACTAATTTGACTATTGAGTAATTCATCTAGATTCTTGGATGATTCTTCCTATTTTTCTATCTTAAGTTTTAACTCATCTCTTTCCTTAACAACTTTTTCTAACTCTGTGTTAAGGTTGTTAATTTTTATTTCTCTACACTTAAGCTCATAGTTTTGAAACTCATATTTTTCTCCCCAAGCCAGTTCATTCTTTTTATGTCTAAGAATTCTAGATTCTAGAGATTCTAAAGCTAACTTATAACCTTGAATTTTCAAGTCTGGCTATGCTATGTTTTTTCGCTTTGCACTAACAAAATTATTTTTGAAGAGTTTAAAAGATTTAAGACATTATTTAGAACATTTGTGTACCTCATTGTCAGAAGAACTTGATGAGCTTGAAGAAGAGATTGCCATTAAAGCATAGTTGACTGGTTCTATTTCAAAATCATTACTCAAGTCATATCCTCCTAGACCATCTTAAGCCACCAGTGCCTGTGATGAAGAATTGCATTTTGTTGGTGCATTGCTCCTGCCATTGTCCACCATAAGATATGTTCCCCTTGAATCCTTCCGATCTGCATTCCCCTAGCAAAATGCCCTTAGCTGTGACAGTTGTAGACCCTTAATTTTGATTTATCAAGTGAAACAGTTCCATCTTTTCTTAAAACCATGTCCATCCTGGTAATTTTTGAATGAATTTTCTCACTCTGACAGTCAACATAGCCACTTGCCATCTAAGATCTCATTCTTCCAAGTCATTTTCATCAATCTGCTGAAAATCTTTATTTTCAAGTTGAGGACTGGTTGTTGGTTGTGCAAAGAAAGAGCATGCTGTATCATAAGCACATCGGTATATGGAACTTATGACTAATTCCACCAGCCATTACTAACCCAAAATCTCCACAGGAGTGTTTCACTATAGGAAGAAATGTGTCCCAAGTATCTGAGAAGTAGAAGTGGAACATGAAGACCTTTTCATCTCCATCTTCGTAGACCTAAGGTAGTTTTATGAGACAACAATATCAACTCATCAATGTCTGGCTTATTTCTCAAGATATAGAGCAATTAGATTCCATAAAGGAGGATGTGACTTACAAAACTAAGAACTATCTGGTGATATCTTCCTTGATATTGAGCACCTTGATCTCCAATTGACTTATGAGTTTTTGGAACCTATCATAGCCTTTGTCCAGACTTTCAATTGATGAGTAGAAAAATTAGGAACTGATGTTTTAAGAACATATTTCTGCATCTCATGGTTTCTTCAATACATCCAATCCTTGATTTGATTGCTTCCCAAAGTGATTTAGCATCTGCAACATTGAGTCAAAATTAACGAGTATTCACAAGTAATTGCTTAAAAAGCAAGTTTTCCCCTTAACTCTTCCTGATTCCCTTTTAAGCAGCCATGTGTTTTGGTAGTACTTAGGAGCAGGAGGAGTATATGTTTCTCAGTTGCAGGCTCTTCTTCAAGCTCTCCTTGACATAACAATCCCATAGGTTAATGGCTGTGGTGATAGATATATTGTCCGCATTCCTCACCTCCAAAATAACATTTCTCCCTTCCTGATGATAGGGATCCTCATTGCTGTGATAATATGTGGTGGAATGTCTTGTTCTCCATCTTAATAATTGAGTTACTTCCTATAATAAAGGTTTCCCCACAAGCTCTGATACACTTTTGGATAATTTACTAAGCCTAAATGTATTTAATTGCGAAACGTAAACACTTTACGTAACCAATAAAAATAAAATGTAAAAAAGTTGATTATTACTTTTGTAAAAATAATATATTGATTGCTTGACGTAAACTTTTATTTGTTTGATGCCCGTTTACGTTGAATGATAATTTTTAGCTTACGCGATTTAACTTAACGATTAAAATTAAAAGCAAACGCGTACAAGACTAAAAATAAATAGTGAATTAAATGACGTCGTACAATGACCTAAAATATGGGTTGTTACAGTCTTCCCTCGTTAAGTGAGCCTTGTCCTCGAGGCTTAAGACGCGGCACTTGACGACGGTGCGGTCTTTGTGAAGAGATGCGGATACTTCTTCCGGAATTGGTCTTCACGTTCCCATGTAAACTCAGGACATCTCCTAGAGTTCCATCGAACCTTAATGATTGGAATGAGGCTTTGCTTCAATCTTTTAACTTCACGATCCATGATTTCTACTGGTTCCTCGACAAAATAAAGCTTGTCATCAATATGGAGTCCATCCAACGGAACGGCTAATGGTTCGTCGGCATAGCACTTCTTCAAGTTGGATACATGAAACGTATTGTGAACCCTGCTCAGCTCTTGCGGAAGCTCAAGCTTGTAAGCAACGGCTCCAACCCTTTCCAATACTTTGAAAGGTCTAACATATCTGGGGTCTAGCTTCCCCCATTTACCAAAACGTACTACTCCTTTCCAAGGTGAAATTGGCGTAACTCTTTTGTCGATCACGAGCGGCTTGAATTCTTTGCTTGATCTGAATGATTTTCTCGGTTGTCTCTTGAACAATTTCTGGACCAGTGAGTTAAAATTCTCCAACCTCGGCCCAACAGACAGGTGAACGACACTTTTGACTGTAAAGTGCTTCAAACGGTGCAGCCTTGATGCTAGCGTGATAACTATTGTTATATGAAAATTCAACTAATGGAAAATGGTTAACCCAACCCTTTCCAAAGTCGATCACACAAGCACGCAACATATCCTCGAGAGTTTGAATAGTCCTCTTGCTTTGTCTGTTAGTCTGCAGATGATATGCAGTACTCATATCCAAGTTTGTACCCAATGCCTTTTGAAGTGACCTCCAGAAATATAACGCAAACCTAGGGTCGCGATCACAAATGATTGAGACAGGTATTCCATGCCTCATGACTACCTCTTTTAGGTACATTCTTGCCAGCTTTTCTGTGGGATCAGTTTCCCTCATTGGTATGAAGATTGCGGATTTAGTAAGTCGGTCAACAATCACCCAAATAGTGTCATAGCCTTGTGACGACTTAGGAAGCTTTGTGATAAAATCCATAGTGATATTATCCCACTTCCATTGAGGTATCTCGGGTTGCACCAACAAACCTGATGGTCTTTAGTGTTCAGCCTTGACCTTAGCACACGTCAAACATTTGCTAACATAGGTGGCGATGTCAGCCTTCATATTGGGCCAACAATATAGCTTTTTCATATCCTGATACATCTTGTCAGAACCCAGATGGATAGAGTATTTTGACTTGTGGGACTCGTGCATGATCACAGTCCTCAGGTCGCCATAACATGGTAACCAACTCCTGCCATTTAAGCATAGAGTTCCATCGGCGCGGGGTTCCAACTTCTCTTTTGGTATATCCTTCCTGATCATACCTCCTACGTCTTCATTGTTAATGTTCTCTGGTTTATGTGCCTCAAATTGAGCTTCCAAAATTTGTTTGGGGAGATTTAAACAAATAGTCATGAATAAGGCTCGAACCCGTAATGGCTTATTCCGTTCTTTACGGCTTAATGCATAGGCCACTACGTTTGCCTTAACGTATTTCACAATCATAATCGCTGAGAAACTCTAATCAACGACGTTGCCTTATGTTCAGCTCCTTTTAATCAAGAATGTGTTGTAAACTCTTGGGATCTGTGAATATCGTACACTTGGTTCCTTACAGATAGTGTCTCTAGATTTTTAAAGCAAACACTACTGTTCTAAGTTCCAAATCATGAGTCGTATAGTTCTTCTCATGAATCTTCAATTGGCGTAATGCATAAGCAATCACCTTCTCTCTTTGCATCAACATAGCGCCTAAACCTTTGATCGAAGCATCACATTATACGATAAAATCTTCGCTTCCTTCGGGTAAAGCCAGAATTGGTGCACTACACAACTTCTGCTTAATCAGTTGAAACTATGCTTCTTGCTTGTCATCCCAATCAAAGTTAACTCCTTTCTGAGTAAGCTTGGTCATTGACTTGGCGATTTTCGAAAATCCTTTGATGAGTCTTCGGTAATACCCAGCAAGACCTAAAAATTGACGAATCTCCGTTGGTTTTTTAGGAGATGCCCAATCTTTTATGGATTCGATCTTGGCGGGATCCACATGAATGCCTTGACTATCAATCACGTGGCTGAGAAATTGTACCTTGGGAATCCAAAATTCGCATTTAGAGAATTTAGCGTACAACTCCTCTTTCTTAAGCAATTCCAGGATTGCCTTAAGATGTTCTTCGTATTCCTTCTTGTTCTTGGAGTAGATGAGGATATCGTTAATAAAGACAATCATGAACTTATCCAAATATGGCTTGCACACGCGGTTCATGAGGATCCATAAAAATTACCAGCGGTGCGTTCGTCAATCCAAATTGGCATAACCTGGAAACTCGTAATGACATATCGGGTTCTGAATGCCGTTTTGGAATATCTTCTTAACGTTACTCCAGCTGGTGATAACTCGATGAAAGTCTATTCATTGATAAAAACTGGATCCTTGTTGTTGATCAAATTACAATCGTCAATCCTTAGGAGTGGATAACGATTCTTTACCGTCAGCTTGTTCAACTCTCAATAGTTGATGCACATTCGAAATGATCCATCCTTCTTCTTGACAAACAAGACCGGAGCTCCCCAAGGTAAGGAACTAGATCTTATGAAGCCCTTGTCAGAAAGTTCTTGGAGTTGGTCCGACAATTCCTTCATTTCAGATGGAGCCAACTGATAAGGTGCCCGTGCTACAGGTGCAACACCAGGTATCAAATTGATTTGGAATTCCACTTGTCAAGTCAGTGGAAGACCCGGCAAGTCCTCAGGAAATACTTCAGGGAAATTTCATACGATCGGTACGTCCTCAAGTCGCTTCTTCTCCGACTTATCTTTAGTCTCCATTGTAGTAACATGTGCCAAAAAGATAGGACATCCTTTTAGCATGTACTTCTGTGTTTTAGTGCACGAGATGATGTTTAAACGAGTCTCGTTTCCCCGGTCGCTTCCGTCACCACGAACAATCAACGTTTCATTTCCCCAGGGAATACGAACGATTTTCTCGGCACAAACAATGACAGCTTGGTACTTTGCCAACCAATCCATACCAATTATGATGTCGAGACTACCAAGTTCTACAGGCATTAAGTCTATGTTGAATGGGTGATTTAAGAAATTTAATGTACAACCCCGATTGATAGCATTTAACCTAATTATTCTCCCGTCAGCTAGTTCAACATCATACTAATGATCTAAGGTAGATGGTGTGATATCAATTTGGGAGCTAAATGCAGTAGACACAAAGCTTCTATCGACACTAGTATCAAATAATACAGAAGCATAGCGGTTGTTTAGAAGGAACGTACCCGTAATGACGTTTGAGTCTGGGTTTGTCCCTGCACGGCCTACCGCATACACTTTCGCTAGAGCATTGCCATTTCCACCTTGGTTACCATGGTTGTTGTTTTTCAACTTTGAACACTCCCTCTTGAAATGTCCCTAGGCTCCACATTCATAGCAAGTAGGTTTTTGACCTGCCCTAGTGCCCCTTTGGTTGTTAGCAGTGTTGGCATTTGCAGTACTCCTACAGTCACGAGCCAGATGGCCAACTCTGTTGCACTTGTAGCATTTTGGAGCACACTGACCGTCATGGTGATAGTTGCATTTAGAGCACAGAGGTTTAGATCCTCCGTAAGGTTTCTTCTCACCAGACCCTGCAGCATAAGCCTTGCCCATGTTCTGCCTCTTGTTCTATTGTTGTTGTTGGTTATCATCTTGCTTTCTTTTGTTCTCACTCTGTCGTTCG
This sequence comes from Tanacetum coccineum, assembly GCA_026074375.1. NCBI lineage: Eukaryota > Viridiplantae > Streptophyta > Magnoliopsida > Asterales > Asteraceae > Tanacetum > Tanacetum coccineum. The sequence goes on from BQNB010003371.1 coordinate 94,681, forward strand.
GCAAAAGTGCGGTTCTTCTTGTCCATCAGCTCAGTTGTAAATTCAATTGCATCCTGCATGGTTTTTGGCTTAGATGCCATTACACTTCTGTGAATCATGTCGGGCAAACCACCGATATATTTCTCAATCTTGTCTGACTCTTCAGGAAACATCCTAGCACACATCAATGCCAGTTCCTAAAATCGTTGGTTATAGCCTACCACATCGGTACCTTTAACCTTAAGATTCCACATTTCAACCTCAAGCTTCTTAATCTCGCCCCTTGGGCAGTACTTGTTGGTCATCATCTTTTTTAGGTTTGTACAGGTCATTGCATATGCAACATCGTGACCAATAGTCCTAACGTAGGCGTTCCACCACGTTAGAGCACTTCCAAGAAGAGTACAAGTGGCACACTTGATTTGATTTTCCACAATGTAGTTGCTTATATGGAACACACTTTCCATTCTTTCAAACCACTAGGTCAACTCGACGACTCCTTCAGTACCCTTAAAGTATAGGGGTTCGCATTTCATAAAGTCTGGGTAAGTGCACTCACTAGCAGAAGGAGCTTGTCTCCTTACACTCGTGCCTGAATCATGACTGTCTTCGCCATTTCGGCTTCTGTCAGCGTCGCGTGCTGCTAGTGCATTAGCAACGCCTTGGTCGATCGGTGCCTTAAGCTAGGCATCAATCACAGTGGTAGTGGTGGTGGTTGTTGTGGCTAGTGTTGATCTGGTGGTTCTTTTTGGTGCCATTTTCTTCAATCACAAGAAAATATAATACCCGTTAGATTTCATACAAATCATAACCATGACATGACATACACATAATAAATAAAGTGAGATCACATTGCACATTGAAATATACGTCTGCTGTAGCTAAATTGACATTCATTTATAATAAATTCGATTACGGACATGACATAATACATCCCTTCCATATATAATGTGGAAAACATACATGGCCTGATTCGGTTACAAAATAATCACTACCATTAGGTTACAAAGTGAAATATAAACAACCTAAAGCCTTACTAGCCAGGAGTTACCCCGTCATACTTAGTAGACTATACAACATAGCTACAACATAACCTAATCATACAATTATACCGGCCTCTCGGTAATCTAAGGCTGTGCTAGGGACCGTAGGGTCCTCTGCTTGACTCTGGAGTGCTGTCACCTGTGTTTGCAGTGTCCTCGTCAGTGTTAATCAGTGTCAGTGTCTCCATAAGCTGTGCCTGTCGAGTGCGGTCTGCTGCCCACAAAGCTCATATCTCAGCCTGTTGTGCTAGCACTATAGTCCGCAATGCTCTCACCTCAGAACGGGCAGTATCACTAGCATCCATCGACTGTACCCAAGCATCACAAGAAAGTCTGGCCTCGGTCTCCATCAGTTTAGCAGTGCGAGCATGGGCGCATCTATCTCTATGCAGAATGTTGAGTTGACCACTCATCAATGACGTATCATCTTGTGCATCATCCAGTCTCCCATAAATCTCATCAGTATCCTGTCTGATAGTCGTGACAAAATCTGTCATCCGCTGACTTAGTCTTGCTGGTGTCCCCTGCATGTCCTCAACCATCTCATCCCAAGTATATGTAATCCCATAACCTACCTCTCTCTTTCAGGGTCTCGCCTAATCTCATCATTCAAAGTGCCAACAAATCCATAGTCTGCTCTAAAGCCTCTAGTGGGTCTAGCAGTGGGAGCAGATGAACTCTTACCGACCTCATATCTTGGACCTAGAGCAATACACAACCTCTTTCGAGGCGGTAATGTAACCTTGGAAACACCTGCTCTACAGGCAATAGAGGGAAGAAGCAAAGGTGGTGATGGAGTAGGTAATGGTATAGGTAGAAGTTGTGGTGTCCATGATGGTGGTGTCTCTGATGGTAGTATCTCTAATCGAGGTGCTAAGATGTAGGTGGATGGTGCAGCAGCTCTCATCATGGCCACAGATTCCCTGGTATGTAGAAGTACAATGGGTGATGGTAGTGGTAGTGGATGGGAAGTAGATGGTGACTCGGCTCTCAACCGGATCATAGCGGCTCTATATCCCAAAGGATAAGTAGGACTAGCAGGTAGTGATAGAGGTGATACAGGTAATGGTGGTGATAGTATCTGAGGTAGTGGTGATAGTATCTAGGATAGTGGTGATGACAATGGAGAGAGTGGTGATGGTGGAGGTGATGGTATGGCAAGAAGTCTGTCAATCTCTGCCTTAGACCAAAATGGTGTAGGTGGCTGATCTCGGATAGACATCCTAGCTATAACACGGTGTACAGGTGGTGGGATAGAGTTGGCCGAAGCTGGGTGCCCCTCCTCCGCCTCCTCCTCATCCTTGTCCTCGTCCTCCTCAACATCATCATCATCATCCTTGTCATCGTCTCCTCAGCACCATCATCTCTCAATGAGAAATCAGCTGGAGCCTGCCCCTCAAGATCTTATCATCCTCACTTCAGGTCCTCCTAACCTCAAGATCGGACTCAATAATGTAACCTGGTGAATCAATAGTAGGTGAGACAGCAGCAGGTAGTGGCTGCTCCTCAGCTGGAAGCACATCATCCTCTGGTGGCATAAACTCTAGGTATATCGGCTCTGATACATATGGTACATAGACAGGTGAAGGTGGGTGCTCATACTGGGCACATAATCAGGATATGGTGGGGCCTGAAGAGCGGCCTCCACATAAGGGTCCTCTAGCATCATGGGCAGTCCATCGACTCCCGGAGATCCTATGTCGACAAGATCCATAAAGGAATAGATACCTCCTTTGTAAGTAACCGTTTGAATCCTCCTTGAATTCGACATGACTAAATCTGAAAATCAAAAGTAGCTTATATAAGTATTAATATAAGACTCTTATCGTAATATACATAGTATTTTATAACAAGTATATCAATCATGAAATGCTTCTAGTCTATCCAACTAATGCAACTAATTAGTGTTATGTCACCGTGAAAAATCCCTTGTATGGAATGCAATTTTGAAATGGTTATAGTCCAAGCAAAACGATTTGACCATGGTTCACTATAACCTTGGCTCTTGATATCAATCTGTTAAAACACCCCAAAATTGGGTGGGTTCGCAGCGGAATATGGGTTTGTGGGTTGTACTTCATAGAATCAATAGCACAAGATATATATATAGACACCATTTAAAAAAGACGTTATAAAAAAACTGATAATTGGTTTACAAATTGTTGTTGCATAAGTCTGAAATCTCACTTGTTCATGTGTTCAAATACAAGATTTTAGTCCATAAAACAAATAAAATCCCCAAATGTAATATCACCCAAATCTTTAAATGCTACTACTTCACAAAATAATACCACCAATGTATCCCTTGTCTTGTACCTCATTGATCTCCTGAGAAAACATTGCTTAAAACGTCAACAATAATGTTGGTGAATTCATAGGTTTGTAAAATATATAATGCAGGACCGCAAGATTTCCCCATGATAGTGCAACAGATGCAAACATCATAAATGTAATTACATTTCCTTAATCTTGTGACACTGAAGCTCGACATGTATGAATTGTAATATAAATTTCCAACATTGCCCGTGATGATGTTCTAACCCGCAACATCCCAAGTCCTACATGGTATACGTCTGTTGTCCGGCAAACCGGCAAAGTGAGCATGACTCACCCGAACAGGGATGCCAATCCCAAATAGATTTATTTATAACATTCGCGCTCACAATAAGTAATTGACAGTTCATGATAATGGGCTCAGAGGGTTATCGCTACTTTGGCAAACACGTAATCGTAATGTAAAATGTCCACTTGCGTCTAATTTGTAAAACACGCATATGTTTCTCACCCCAAAACTTGTAAATCATTATAAATGTAAAACGCGGGGCTATAAACTCACCTTGAGTGAGTGAATCGATAATGTAAATCACTAACAGAAAATGTGTCACGAATACGCCCGAACGCAACCTAATTAATTATAGGCTGTTAAGTACTACGCATTTTGATTAACTTATTACCATATATAATTCGATATTGCTACCATCACATTAATTATTTGTGAAATCATATTTATAGAGTAAAATCGTTTATAAATATCTCTTTAGTAAAAACGGCGTAACTTTATCGTTTTAAGTCCGTTTCTTATGTCCACGCTTTCGTATTAAGACGAGTTATCAAAATATTACATTTTCATATTTTAAGTCCTCTGGTGAACAGTACTTTTTACTGTTCATACACTTTTATAAATTTATTTTTATAAATTTAACTATCGTAAACTCGTAAATGTCGTATCTTATTCGTTTTAACTCCGATTTTAGTGATTCTTTCGAGCACGCCTTTGTAATTAAAAGTTTTATCTAACTAATGTATTTTTTCAAAAAAGTATTTAAGATTAATAATGATTTTTACTGTGACATAAATTATTATATTATTTTTATAAACTTTAAATTATCGTCACCGGAATACTCATAATCCTTCTGTTATTGAGTGGAAAAATTATGATTCTTAATGTTTTGAAATCCTAAAATTATGTACTATCTGAGAAAAATAACATTTATATATATCAGAAGAGAAACTTAAAAAGTTTTTATAAAATTTCTTTTATAAACGCGTTTATTATCGTGTAACTTGTAAATACATTATCTTTTTCGTTATAAATCGGTTTTTTAAGTTTCTTTCCTTTTTGGTATCCTCATGAGATGTAGTATTTTATAAAAATATAAAATAATTATGTTTTATTTCGAATTCTAACAGAAGGTTTTGGTCATTTTGTATAAATATGATTAAAACTTGATTTTGTATCTTTTTAGTTTAGCACACTAGTTACAAGTCCATTTCAACACTTAATATCATATGTCCTACCATACTTAGGGTCCTTAGTCTATGATTTGTCCATGATTGTTAAGAATTCACCAAGATCCATAAGTTACATCTTATTGTTCATGAACTTTTATAACTACACTTTTTAGGTACTTGGTTTTTATAAGCTTTTATTACATAAACCTCACCTTATATATGTTTATTCTGCCTTTCTCGCAGTTCTTAACAATATATATAGCCATGGAAAAAGTATATCATACCATGACCATAAGTAAAAAATTTCCATTTTTACATGTAAATAAGTTTTCCTAGAAGGTGAATAACTACATATAGCATTACATACACATAAATCATGAGGTAAAGAGATTAAGGTTTTTAGATAACTTAGTATGAAGTGTGGATGATGAAAAATCATGATTCTAAAAACCCATTGTTTAGCAAAACAAACCCTAGCTTCCAAGACCTTGAAAACCCTAATTTCAATGGAAACCCTAATCTTGATCCTTGCTCGTTTAACCCTTTTAAACTCTAAACTAAACCTTCAAACCTTCTTAGTATATCTTAGATATGTTGTAGGAATACTTGAATATGTTGTAAATGAAAGTGTATGAATTATTTAGGTGTTTTTGGTGTTGGCCGTGGGTTTTGGAGAGAGCAAAAGAGAATGGTGAAGTTTTTCACTTAAAGAAATGAAGTGTATGTGCTTAGCTTTCTAGTGCAAGCCTTATATACATCCAAGACTAGTCAAGACCACTTGTAGAAAGTTACTATGCTAGACAAGATGAGGGAATTAAGGAAGAAAAGAGTGAAGAACACTAGTCATGCCATTTTGTTTTAATGAGTTGTTGATGTACAAGACTTTTACAAGATTTTTGAGATATTTTCTCTTATGTTTTCATCCATATCAGGCCATACACATGCACATATAAGATATTTATGAAATTTTTGAGTATTGGGTGTAATTGTGGGTATTTGGTTGAGTATAGATAGGTATTGGTGCTTCCGGGTATGCCTAAATGTACTTAATTACGAAACGTAAACGTTTTACGTAACCAATAAAAATAAAATATAAAAAGTTGATTATTACTTTCGTAAAAATAATATATTGCTTTCTTGATGTAAATTTTAATTTGTTTGGTGCTCGTTTACGTTGATTGTTGATTTTTAGTTTACGCGATTTAACTTAACGATAAAGATTAAAAGCAAACGCGTACAAGACTAAAAATAATGAAACTCACCGAATGATCAATCGCAAAACTTCCAAATCTCAACACGCAACTATACAAATAAATAAACACGGTTACACGCGACCAAGCTAAAAGCTCACGCCCATATAACAATCATATGATGGATGTATAAGGTGTTTAATTACCCTCATGGGTCACCCCGACACCATTCCCATCATTAACCAATTCGTTTACACATTTTTTCAAAGTTTAACAATTTACCCGAAAACGCAGAATTTTAGTGTTACTTTACCATTTTCTAAACCTTACATATTGACCTTTATAAATTCTCCAAAAATCATACATTAACTTTCATGTGTTTACTATCTCCATGATTTTTGTACTACTTTATTTCCACTCTTAAGTGCCCCAAATAAAATCAATCTTTCAACTACTCAGATTCGGATATGCTCGAACACTAAAAAGTTTAGGCTTATTAACCATACTTAGACACCAATTCAGAAGCTCTAATCTGGGGAAAAGTTAATAGACACATGGAAATGGACTCCAATAGCTTGGCTAACCTTAATTTAAATTTTAAGTATGAGTTTTATACCTCGAAATCTAACCTAAATCTGACCCAGAAAGTCAGCTTTGACAACTTTTCTTGCACGGACTAATTGACTAACTTCCCGAACTTGAAATCGTTCGAGGGCGGACAATCTGAAAACTAGACTCTCTGAGCTACAGCCTAGGCTCAAGAATCATATCAATTCATGCCCCCTTTATCATACTTATGATCTTCAAAATACAGCACAAACCCTAAATTTGTCCAAACCCTAATTCCAGTTTTATCGCGAAAAATTTACACATACTAATTACACCCATACGCTTTATTAACCCTAATCTTATATTGCTTTATTATATCATTATGTGCAGATGTTATGGAAACCCTAATTTATCCATCACATATTAATTATTACTATGATTTAATGATAACTATTTAACAAAAAGCTTTATTGAAAACATTACATAAACCTTGATTCTTAAACAACAAATCACCTAGCTTGCAAAAATAATTTTTCTCTCTTCTTGGAACCCTTAATTTGACCGATCAACTCATAGGGGGGAAGGAAATTTCGTTTGTAGGGTTGTATTATTATTATTATTATATATATATATATATATATATATATATATATATATATATATATATATATATATATATATATGTATATTATATGTATATATATATAATTTTATAGTATTTATATATATATATGTATATATGTTTGTATATATATGTTTATATTTATGGTTTATGTTATATATATGTATTTATATATATATATATATATATATATATATATATATATATATATATATTTTATATATATATATATATTGACTAGATAATTCCCTAATTAGAGTTGTAGTAGTTTTTGACTTTATTATCCTTTTTTTTTCTCATTATAGACGGCCATATTAATATCTATATATATATATATTTTTTTTTATTATTGTTTTTTTATTTATTAATTATATAATTTTTATCATTACCTTAAATTTCTACAAAAACCTTTTGCCAATTTGGTAAACCTTTTTACGCAAAAACTTCCTATTAAACTTTCTAGTTAAAATTTTTATTTCACCAACATACTTTCTATTTTTAGAAAGTCCATTAATAATCTTATATTTTACAAACTTCATTCCCTTCTCTATGTCATCTTTTCCACAATTTATCTAAAAGCTTAGACATCCACATATTAACCAAAACAACTTACTCAAAATGCCACTCATTTCCATTATCACTATAAGTGATCAAAAATGGAAGTTCTCAACATAAACCTCAAATCTCATCATCATTGAGATGAATACTCAACTCAAAATGATTAACAACCACACAAACAAAGCCACATAGATCACACATAAAGCACACACAAATACTTAGCCAATTCTAACGGATTGACTAACCTACTCAAATCACGGGTGTCACATTATCCCCTCCTTTAGGAAATCTCGTCCCGAGATTTAATTAGTCAATCTTAGCACGTCAACAAACACTGAGGATACTTAGACTTCATAATTCTTCCGCGCTCCCAAGTGAACTTGGGACCGCGCTTAGAATTCCAACAAACTTTCACACGATATCTTTCTGCTAATAACTTTGCTTGCCCATACAATTGTACGAATAGCAACATAACAACTCCAAGCGAAAAGAACCATCCAACGACATGAACCTCACCCTCTTCGAGGAAACTCGTCAGAACCTTAAGTTGTGTAACAACGTCATTCACAACCTGGCCTCGCAACTCATCAAACAAGAACTGTCTTGAAACCAAGTTATAAATTGTTACAAAGCTCAACGTTTTTGAAGAATCGGCTCGACTTCGAGTTTATTCAAATTATAACTTTAACCAAAACCACATTAATAAACATTTTAAAGGCGTGACTTGAGGTCTATCAGTTAACTTACAATACCCATTTTCACTAATACTTCTAACGATCCCTTGCTCAGCGAACAAGTGTGGATACTCAGTTTACTTGAAGTCCTAAAGACCTCGCCTCGAGCCCAACCGGACCTTAACTAACACTATCCTGCTACATTCCAACCTCTTAACTTGACGGTCACTAATCTCGACAGGTTCTTTTACAAAACGAAAAGTTTTGTCAACCTTGATCTCATCCAATGACACATGCAGGCTAGCATCCGCCTAACACTCTTCAGTTATCAGACACTTGTGAAACATGGTCATGTACACCACTCAATTTCCTCAGGCTAATCTAAGTCGATAAGCTACAGGACCTATTCTTTCAAGAATCTCAAATGGCCCTACATATCTCGGTGCTAACTTACCCTTCTTTCCAAAATGAACCACACCTTTCCAAGGTGACACTTTTAACATCACATGATCTCAATCCTCAAACTCCAATGGTTTGCGTCCATTATCAGCATAGCTCTTTTGACGATCTCTCGCTGCTTTGAGCTTCTCTTTTATCAACACCACTTTATCAGTCGTTTCTTGAACCAACTCGGGTGCAATCAAACTACTTTCTCCAATCTCAGCCCATAAAACAAGTAATCTACACTTCATTCCATACAAAGTTCGATACGGGCAACCGTTTATGCTTGCATGTTAGCTATTGTTGTAGGAGAACTCGGCCTAATGCAGAGAGTTATCCCAAACTTACCAACCAAAGTAGTGTTCCTCTTGTGCTCCTTAACATGTCTTCCCAAAGTTGAATTTTCGCTTACTTTGTCCATACGTTTGAGGATGATAAGTCCATAATCATACCAAGCGTTTTTGTTTCCCTAACCTTTCTGCTCTATTTGCCAGCAACATGATTGTAAACGTTTCATCTCGATCCGAAATAATCAACACAAGAACTCCATGTCGCGCGATTATCTCATCAATGTATATCTTTACCAATCTCTTTGTACTATAGTCCTCTCGTATTGCTAGAAAATGAGCCGACTTAGTCAGTCTGTCGACTATTACCCAAATCTTGTCATGACTACTCTTTAACCTAGGTAACATGGTGATAAAATCCATAGTGATCTCATCCCACTTTCACTCCGGTATCTCTGGTTGTTGTAATAAGCCCAAAGGCCTTTGATGCTCAGCCTTCACCTTTGCACAAGTTAAACATTTGCTAACATAGATAGCTATATCCTTCTCTATTCATGGCCACCAATACATGTCTCCAAGGTTATAGTACTTCTTATCTGCTCCCGGATGTACCAAGTACCTTGATGCATGGGCCTCATCCATTTCACTTCCTACCAATGGAACCTAAATACGATCCATAAAATACAAACTCTCGTCTTCTTTCCTTTCCATCTGTTGATCTAAACCATGTAGCCTTTCTGCGAGTACGTTCTCTTGCTTGAACGCCTCACTTTGGGCTGCCAGTATCATTCCTCTTACTCCATACTGAATGGTCATAGCCATCGCTCGAACACGTCTAGGTTTCACTCGTTCCTTCCTACTTAACGCATCAGTCACCACATTTGCCTTACCTGGATGGTAGCGAATTTCATACTCATACTCACTATACAATTTAATCCATAAAGTACTAACCATCATCTGCCCTCTTTTCCATTTGTTGGTCCAGGTCACGCAGCATTTCTGCTGGCGCGTTCTCTACCTTGGACGTCTCACTTGGAGTAGCCAATATCGTGTCCTTAACATTTGACTGGATAGTCATGAACATTGCTCTTACTTGTCTTAGTTTCACTCTCCCTTTCTACTTAACGCATCAACCACTACATTTGATTTATCAAAGCGTCACACAAATCATTCTTCAAGGTCTAGAAAGCCCTTCTCGTTCTGCGCCCCACTCATACTTCTGATTCTTCTCAGTTAGGGAAGTAAGGGTTTTAACAATCTTAGAAAAGTTTGCGATGAAACGTAGGTAAGTAACCTGTCAATCCTAAGAATAATCATATCTCGGATGGTGTCGTTAGTACTTCCTAATTCTTCACTGCCCCACACTAGTAACCTTAGCATACAACTTCTCCTTCCTCAGTAATTCCAACACTAACTTTAAATGAACTCCATGCTTCTCTTCTTAACAAACGACACTGGTGCTCCTCACGGAAAATGACTAGGTCGAATGAAACCCTTGTCTTGCAACTCTCAAAGTTGTTCAGACAATTCTTGCATTTCCAAGGGTGCTAGACGATATGGAGACTTCGCAGCTGACATCGCTCCATGAACCAAATCTATGCGGAACTCCACTTGTCGTCGTGGTGGTCATCGACAAATCTTTAGGAAACACATCAATAAATCTTGTACAACGGAAATATCACGCAAGTTTGGTTCATAGAGAAGGTCCAAGAGAGGAAGAACAAGTCTTTATGGATGAACTTGAAAGACTTAAGAGGCAAGAAAAGGAAGCTAATGAGGAAGCTGAAGCTCTCAGGAAGAAGTTTGAACAAGAAACTGAGAACTTGGTTATACAAGAAGGAGCTGCTAAGACTAGCAGTACTAACATTTTTAGTACTGTTAGCACACCAGCTAAAGCTAGCAGTACTAACCTAGTTAATACTGTTAGCATACCAGTTAGTACTGCCAGTCCTCATGAGGGACTATCTCTTTCTGATCCAACAAATCCTGAAGAAGATGATTCAGAAATACCTCCACTTGAGGATATTTATCAAAATTCTACTGATGGTATCTTTACTACTTCATCTTATGATGATGAGGGTGCAGTGGCTGACTTCACAAACTTAGAAACTGTTGTGAATGTTAGTCCTATTCCCACATCAAGGATTCACTCCTCTCATCCTTTAGCTTTTTTTCTAGGAGATCCAACCTCAGCAGTTCAAACAAGAAGCAAAGTCAATACAAGTTCTGGAGCTCATGCTTTTGTTAGCTATTGTTTCCAAAGCAATAAGAAACTAACCATAGGGACTCCATTAATTGTTTATTTGATTGTGTTCATGTCTCAACATGAACCAAGAAGATTCAGAAGCTCTTGAGGATGAAAGCTGGGTTGATGATGTGCAAGAAAGAATGCTGCAATTCGAGATACAGAATAGTTTGGATACTTCTGAGATTGGGCCTTTTGGGAAGAAGGCTCTTGGCACAAAAAAGGGGTGGGGTTTATCGATATATAAGAAGGATGAAAGAGGCGTTGTTGTCAGAAATAAAGCCAAGGTTAGTGGTCAGGGACATATGCAAGGGGACTAGGGATAGGATATGATGGAGGTTTTGCATCTGTGGCCAAGATTGATGCCTAAGGATTCTTTTTGGCCTTTGCTTATAACTTGGGTTTTATAGTCTATCAAATGGATGTGAAAAGTGCCTTCCTTTATGGCAAAATTGATGAGGAGGTATATGTGTCTCATCCACCAGGTTTTCTAGATCCTCAATATTCCTAAAGAAAGTCTACAAAAGTTGGAAAAGCTCTTAGGGCTTACATCACAGCTCATAGAGCTGGCTATGCTTCTGTTAATCTACTTCTTATTGCCGAATGGATACAGAAAACGGAACCATTGACAACTCTCTTCATAAAGAAAGACAATACATGTATCATACTAGTTCAAGTTATGTGGCTGAATATCATACTTTGGGCTCTACAAAGAAATCGAGAGGTAATGAGTTTTGAAGCAATTAATGAGGTAAATTTAAGCTGATGTTCAATGGGAGAGCTCACTTTCTTTCTTGGATTACAAGTCAAACAGAAAGCAGATGGTATCTTTATTAGTCAGGATAAATATGTTGCAAAAATCCTGAAGAAGTTTGACTTTGCAAATGTTAAGATGATAGTCCACCATGATTGAGATCAGGATGCCTTTAGTCAAGGATGAGGAAGCCAGTGATGTGGATGTCCATCTCTATAGGTCCATGATTGGCTCTTTAATGTACGTAACTGTTCTATGCTCTATTTATGTTTGCTAGTTTGTGCTTGTTTAGATTTCAGGTCACTCCAAAGTCCTCCCCAATTAAGTGTTGTCAGAGAATTTTTAGGTATCTAATGGGCAAACCAAACTGGGTCTTGGTATCTTAGAGGGTCTTCATCTTGACCTGGAATCCTACTAGATAGTGACTATGCTAGAGCAAATCTTGACAGGAAATCCACAACAGGAGGTTGTTGATTTCTTGGTAGGAGACTCATTTCTTGGCAATGCAAAAAGTAGACTATTATGGCTACTTCTACTACAGAAGCAGAATATGTTGCTGCTGCAAGCTGTTCATGGGCAAGTTTTGTGGATTCAAAATCAAATGTTAGACTATAGGTTCAAACTTCATGAACACAAAGATCTACATTGATCTATGAAAGCCACCATTTTTCATTGTAAAGAATCCACGTCTATCAATTCCAAAACAAAGCACATTGCTATTAGGCACCACTGTCATAAGATGTTGCTTATGAAAAGAAACTAATTCAGGTGCTTAAAATCTACACTAATGACAATGTAGCTGATCTACTAACCAAGGCATTTAATGTTAGCAGGTTTCAGTTCTTGGTTGTTACTTTGGGGGATGATAATTCCAGAAGCTGCACATTGGTTAAAGGGAGGCAATATAGTGTTGTATAGTTTGTATGAAGCAACATGTTAACCATAGGTGATGCATTTCCAGAGGTTTGATAGAATTAGAGAGTTCATAGAGTATGCGTTTGATGGTATGAAGCAGCCTCATACTCCTTGTTCATCTCTTTGGTTGGGACAAAGTTATGTACTGACAGTGCAAAGTTTTGTTACCGCTGGGAAAATTTTGTACCGCTATAGAGACGTTGAAGTAAAATACCGCTAAGGGTACAAAGTGTAAATTGAAACGGTTTCCTTGAAATTAGGTCTCCTAAACCTATATAAACCTATCTCAATTGCACAGTTCCTTACACAATCTCTCTCAAATACAATTCGTATCTACAAGCCTAATTTCTCTCTTAACGACGTCAGCTCTGTTCGGACCACAATGGCTGTTCTTGATTCATGTCCTAAGCACAACATGGTCGCGTATCTGGAGAAGTCTGAAGGGAATGCAGAGTTTTACGAGATCATTGATTTTCTTAAGCGCAGTTCCATTCATCATGCTCTCACTGTAAGTCCTGTTGTATCTACTACATTTGTTGAACAGTTTTGGACGTCTGCTAAGTCCAAAATAATCAACAATGTTAGGCACACATTACTGCCAAGGTAGCTGGCAAGTCTGGTGTTATCTTGAGGCATCTATAAGAGTGATCTTCTTTTGATGATGCGATGGGATAGACTCATTACCCAATGAGGCGATATTTAATGCTATACAGCTTATGGGGTATGAAGGGGATTTAACAGTGTTAACATTTAATAAAGCTTTGTTTTCACCCCAATGGAGGTTTTTATTTCATACAATGAATCATTGTCTTAGTTCAAAAAGCACCTCTTGGGATCAAATTCCTACTAATATTGCCATGCTGTATTTTCGTTTGACATCTAATCAGAAGTATAATTTTACAAATTAATCTTTGTTGGTATGCTGAGCATTTAGATGCTAAGAAGAAAGTTGGTAATGTCACCCAATTTTATTTTATCTTTTTAGTAAACAAACTAGTAATGTACCTGTATTTTAGATCCTTTTCTGTACAATACTTTAACTAGTAAAGTCTTTTCTTTCATGGTTAAAAAGGGTAAACATTTCTCAGGGAAAGTCACCCCTTTATTTGCTTCTATGTTGGTACAACCAACTGAGGATGAGGGTGCTCCTTCAGAAAGACCATCTGAAGCACAACCTACACCCTCTCCTGCTCACACTAGTGAAGTACCTTTTGAGCCACATACTGACTCATCTCCTGCTCACACTAGTGAGGTACCTATTGAGCAACAGAATGACCCATCCCCTAGACCTTCACCTTCTACTATCATTCCTGATTCTATTCCAGAAACTTCTGGTGGGAATCTTGGAGGTCATTCATCCAGTAAAATTTTTTTCCCTCTTTCAGGGAAAGAGGCGTGTAACTGACTCTTCCCAGAGTTGCTATGATCTTTGTCTCTCTTTATGTGCAAGGTTTTTCAGTCAGCCAATAGAAAATTACAACACTTGAAGGCCCAGATCCAAAAAGTCAAAAAGCAGCTAAACCTGTAATCAACCTCACAGAGCATGGATGCAAAAGTATCTCCTTGAAGCCAAGATTGGCAAAGAAAGAGATCCCTCAACAGAAAACAATAGGTACACAAAGAGTCTGAGCATCCAAACTAGGGGAGAGTTTGGCTAAAGGTAAATCTTCAGTCCAAGGAAATCGCTCAATTTGATTGCGCTTCCTTAGATACAGTTGTCTTATGGAACAGAGAATCGCTCAGGCTGTAGGGAGGAAAGAGAAATAATGGCCGAATCGAAGGTGATTGAGGACATTACTTAGTACTGAAGATGTACTTAAGTACTCGACAGGGAGAAAGTTAGTACCTGCCAAGGAGATAGTTAGTATGACAGGACCCCACAATAGTAATTCTGCCGGATCCCTAAGTTAGTACTGACTAGCAAATTGAAGGTACTGAAGAGCAAATTTAAAAGTACTATGGGCAAAGAAAAGGTACATGAGATCATACCTGGAGATGGAAGTACTACTCAAGCCCACTCAACACACCTCACTTCTACAAATTAGAGATGATGAAATAATAGCTAAGGTTCTTCTCAACATGAGTCAAGCCAAAGCAGTTTTCTAGAGAAAAATGGAGAAAGGTGGTAGAGTTGAAGGATATGAAGAAACGGAAGACCTAGGACTACCTCTACAAGATCATTCTGACATTAAAGGCTCTCTTAGAATTGATCCGTGGAAAGACCAAAGGAAATAAGAAAATTGAAGAGGAGGATGAATCTGAAAGTGAATCTGATGGTATTCCTGAAGCTGAGAAGAAGTTTAAACAGCTTGAAAATGATGAAGAGATGGCTAGGAAAATACAAGAAGAGTGGGAAGGTGAAAAGCAAAGAAACACGATAGCTGAAGAACAGCTACCAATGAGAGCTCTCATAAGAAATTTTATGATATAAAAGGCAGAATTGAGGGCAGGTAGACTTCTTGCTGGCGAAGCTTCAAAGAACAAGAAAGAGAGAAATTTACAATAGAAACAGAGCAAAGTTCCTTTCATGACCTCAATTGCTGCTCAAAGAAAATTCCTTGCTCAACCGAGATCAGAGGCCATCAGGAACAGACCACCTATAAAGAATCAACTGAGAAATCAAATGATGACCTACTTGAAGCATGTAGGAAACTTCAAGCACTCTGGGAATGAAAAAACCAAAGAGTTTGAAGAAATTACACGCTCTGTATTGAGAAGATTAAGAGGTCCGCCGAGATTTTATTTCTATTGGGGTCTGCTGAAGTGAAAGAATTGATTAAAAGGATGAATGAATAAAGGAATGAATTCCATTAAAAGTGAATATGGATCATAGGAGGAAGAAGTTAAAGAAGAGTTCAGGAGGAGAGTACAAGAAGAAGCAGTACCAGAAAGAGGAAACTTGGTACTAGGAAAAAGGATGAGTCAAGAAAAAGAAGATTCATACAAAACACTTCTGAGATGATAGTGAGAAAGAGAAATTGATGAGCTGGAGAATTACACTTAACTATAGCTCAGATGAGGAAAGGAAAGTTGAGATTATGAAATATTGACAGGAAATATCCATCAAAGAATGGGAAAACAGAGTGTCTTGGAACTCAAACACAGGCTGATTAAAGCTGAACACTTAGAAGAGATTAATCAAAATTGGTGATTAGTAGCAATTACCAAAGAGATATTTTAGTATTTGATATGGGTGTTATCAATATTTGTAGAGAAGATTTGAATGCTAGTCTCAATATGGTAATGGAACATATATCAAGATGAGATACCTGAAGGTTTTGATAGAGTACTTTGGGGAGATTTGATGGTTATGTTCAAACCGATGATGAAAGGAGTTTTAGAATTCACACCAGGATTGGATATAGTGAGTTGAAGCTACATGGCTCTTTCAGGGGTACTTACGTTAGTGGACTGAGGCCAGGATTAGTCATTCATATTGCTTGTAGAGAAGAAGTATCCTCTTGAGAAAAGAAAAGTACGGGTGCAAATGCAGAAATTAAGAAGGTTAGAGTCTAAAGACGTCAGTACTATGGCATTAGAGTTAATTAGTTTTGTCAAGAAGCTACTTTGCAGAGTTAGAACCTGGAGAGGACTTTGATGGAGATGAGAGGATACTTTGAGTAATGGTGTCCAAAAAACCCATACAAAAATGGTCATCCTGTTCACCCAAGCTTAACAAGCATAAGAACTGGGCTAGTCCATAAGCAAACGGCTTGTGGTTAAAGACTACTAAAATCGTTTTATGGTTGACAATTTACCAAAAATTGTGGGTTCTCTAACTCACCTTGCTTTTCTTGGTTACGAGTTGGCTAGTCCATGATCTAAAACAATTCATGGTACAGGACTCAATAAATCTGTTGATAGCTGTTAGTTTGCTAAAATATATTGGTTTATCAATGCCCATCATGTTATGGCAATGAGCCTTGGCTAGTCCAAAAGCAAACGTTATTTGTAAAGACAAATCAATTCCGTTGATGGTTGACAGGTACCACCAAAAAACTGTATGGTAATTTACTCACCATGTTTTTTAAATAAGAAGAGTTAACTATCCAGAGCAAACGGCTTACTGGTAAAGGAAAATCAAAATCCGTTTATGGCTGGTAGTTGGCAAAAAATACAAAGCCAACTTAGTTGGATTGTTGCTTGAAAAGATCGTTACTGTGTGCTGAGAAGACAAGTTGTGGCGATGAAGGAAGGATAGAGTTTAAAAGATCAAGAAATAATAAAAGTGTTTGGATACATCCTCTATGTGTTAAAGAAGTTAAAGAAACATGAAGTTAAAAGAGTTCAACATTCATGTTTAAGGCGGAATGTTGGGACATACGTTTTCCTAACTTAGTTCCGACAGTACAATAGTTGCTAAATAAAATTTGTATGGATTGTTTTGGTTTGTTTATTTTGGCCGTGGGTTAGGAAGAGAGGAACAAAGAGATTATGAGCTTTTTGCTTATGAAAATGAAGAGTGAAGTTTACTTGCATAGTGTGCCCTTTTATAGCAAGAACTAACTAACCAAGGTCATTTTAACTTAACTATGGTTTGGCTTGAATGACCATTGTGTAAGAAAGTCATGGGGGGTGGGCTCTTACAAGAGTTGGAAAAATATAACACTAGGTGAAGTTTGCTTGAGACTTTATATAAGCACATGTTAATTTGTAAAGTCAAAACAAAAATATATTTGTTGTGTTTTATCTTATATATCTGGCCTATATATGTATATGTATAAGGAATTTTGTAATTTTTGAGTATTGAGTATAATTGTGGGTATTTGGTTGAGTATAGATAGGTATTGGTGTTTCCGGGTATGCCTAAATGTATTTAATTGTGAAACGTAAACACTTTGCGTAACCAATAAAAATAAAATGTAAAAAAGTTGATTATTACTTTCGTAAAAATAATATATTGCTTGTTTGACGTAAAATTTTATTTGTTTGATGCCCGTTTACGTTGAATGATAATTTTAAGCTTACGCGATTTAACTTAACGATTAACATTAAAAGCAAACGCGTACAAGAATAAAAATAATTAGTGAATTAAATGACGTCGTACAATGACCTAAAATACGGGTTGTTATAATTAATTTTACGAAAGGCTAAGATCTTCATTGAGGTTCCACCATCACATCAGCTGATCTGCTAGCAATGATAGATTCAATAGGTAGGTGACGTTCACCAATTGCAAAAACCTGTGCAATTCTTAGGCCATATGGGACTCATGACATTTGTAACCGGAGAAACAATGTCAATCTAGCATGTTTAGTCCCAATCAGCATAGCTCTTTTGACGGTCTCTTGCCGCTTTGAGCTTCTCTTTTATCAACACCACTTTATCAGACGTTTCTTAAACCAATTCAGGTCCAATCAAACTACTCTCTCCAATCTCAGTCCATAAAACAGGCGACCTACACTTCCTTCCATACAAAGCTTCAAACGGAGCACACTGAATGCTCAAATGATAACTACTACCTAATCGATAAAACATTCCCTCATTATATCTTTTAAAGTCTGACTCATACGTTCACTTGATCCATCCGCTTAAGGATGTTAAGCAGTACTCAAATCCAATCGCGTCACTAACACTTTCCGCAGCGTTTGCCAAAACCACAAAGTAAATCCTCTATCTAAATCTGAGTGGATCGTCACCAGAATTCCATTCCTTGCTATTATCTCATCAATATAAATCCTTGCCAACTTCACATCTTGAAATCACTTGTATAGCTAGAAAATGAGCTACTTGTTCAGTCTATCGACCATCACCCAAATCACATCATACTCACTACTTTGACCTTGGAATATTTTTGATAAAATCCATGGTGATTCTATCTCATTTTCACTCAAGTATTTCAGGCTGTTGCAGCAAGCCAAAAGTCTTTGACATTGCAGCCTTCACCTCTTAAACAAGTCTGAAATTTGCTAACATAGATAGCTATAACCTTCCTTATACATGACCACCAATACATGTCTCCTAGGTTATAGTACGTCTTATCCGCTCCCGGATGTACTAAGTACCTTGATGCATGGGCCTCATCCATTTCACTTCCTACCAATGGAACCTAAATACGATCCATAAAATACAACTCTCGTCTTCCCTCCTTTCTATATGTCAATCTAATCCATGAAGCCTTTCTGCGAGTACGTTATCTTGCTTGAACGCCTTACTTTGGGCTGTCAGTATCATTCCTCTTACTCCATACTGAATAGTCATAGCCATCGCTCGAACACGTCTAGGTTTCACTCGTTCCTTCCTACTTAACGCATCAGTCACCACATTTGCCTTACCTGGATGGTAGCGAATTTCATACTCATACTCACTATACAATTTAATCCATAAGGTACTAACCATCATCTGCCCTCTTTTCCATTTGTTGGTCCAGGTCACGCAGCATTTCTGCTGGCGCGTTCTCTACCTTGGACGTCTCACTTGAAGTAGCCAATATCTTGTCCTTAACACTTGACTGGATAGTCATGGACATTGCTCTTACTCGTCTTAGTTTCACTCTCCCTTTCTACTCAACGCATCAACCACTACATTCGATTTATCGAAGCGTCACACAAATCATTCTTCAAAGTCTGGAAAGCCTCTTTTCGTTCTGCGCCCCACTCATACTTCTGATTCCTCTAAGTTAGGGAAGTAAGGGGTTTAACAATCTTAAAAAAGTTTGCGATGAAATGTAGGTAAGTAACCTGCCAATCTTAAGAATAATCATATCACGGATGGTGTCGTAGGTACTTCTCAATTCTTTACTGCCTCACACTAGTAACCTTAGCATACAACTTCTCCTTCCTCAGTAATTCCAACTCTAACTTCAAATGAACTCCATGCTTCCCTTCTTAACAAACAACACTGGTGCTCCTCACGGAAAATGAATAGGTCGTATGAAACCTTCATCTTGCAACTCTTGAAGTTGTTCAGACAATTATTCCATTTCCAAAGGTGCTAGACGATATGGAGACTTCGGAACTCAACTTGTCATTGCGATGGTCATTGACAAGTCTTCCGAAAAAACGTCAATAAAGTCTCGTACGACGGAAATACCACTCAATTTTGATTCACCTACTTTAGTGTTCATTAAGGTTTTCATGACTCCTTGAGTACGTTTACCATGAACCCGAAGTATGTCATCACCTTCCAACGGTATCCTAAGCACCTTCCAATGACATACTATCCCAAACTACATCTTGGATAACCTGTCAATTCCCACAAGCACATCAAAGCTTCAACGACTCAACGGTATCAACAAACTCTAAGGGTTACGAACAATCGAATCGGATAACAAACGAATATCGAGTCAAAGGCTAGAATGCATATAGGAGATTCCACATATGCAAATAGACGTGGATCAAATGACATAAGAATCCTTTGAAAGAAAGGATACGTATATGCATCGAGTGAAAGCGCAAATAAAAGAAAATCAACAGGCGTACCACGACAAATGAACACATAAAAAAATATCAATACGAAAAATAGAACTTCTTATACCAATTATCGACTTTACTCGAAAGGTCAAATTAAATAATTTTTTTATAAAAATCATTTTAAATAATAATGAAATTGTCTTAAATATAATCTTTGAAAAATTCATTCTAGTTGTCATAAAAATCTAAATATGGTTATCTAATTGTGTATCGTAGATAACACCCCATGTTTTAGGGTCATTTATGACGTTTATTATTTCACTATTTGTTTTTAGTGTTGTACGCGTTTGCTTTTAAATCGTAATCGTTAAGTTAAATCGCGTAAGCTAAAAATTATCGTTCAATATAAACGGGCA